>AZIM01001799.1:198401-214793 GCA_000516915.1 Ophiophagus hannah | reverse complement strand
CTTATGGTCCAACTTTCACAGCCATACAATTGCAACTGGGAAAATCATTAAAATAGATAAAAACCCAAATGGACAGCCCAGACTGTTCATTTAGAGGCTTACAGACTACAAAACTCAAACAACTGAAACAAGACAGAGGCCATAGACAAACAATAACCTCAGGTCTAGGACAAAAGATGAGTGTTAGAATGCAGCAATGAGGCTAATTGTGCTCACTGCCAGGAGTTCAGTCCTGACCAGCTCAAGGTTGACTCAGACTTCCATCCTTCTGAAGTCAGTAAAATGAGGAATCAGATTGTTGGGAGCAATATGCTGACTCCATAAACTGCTTAGAAAGTACTGTAAAGCACTATGAATCACTGAAGTGTTATTGCCATTTCCAGAAGCCCTTGGGCATGCTGTTAGGAGAATGGGGATTGCCCCAGAAAAGGCATACCTTCAGAACCGCAAGATGACAATGTTTAAAGAAGGAAACTAGAGTGCACCCATTCTGCTGAAATATATTGTGTAGGCAGAAAAATATTGGAGAAAAATTGTCTCCCAGATATCTAGGCCCTATGCCATATAGTGTTTTATAGGTAATAAACAGAGCCCTGAATTTAATTGGAAGTCAAGTAGTAGCCAATGCAGCTTGCATAGCAGCAGTGACATAATGGCTTACCAAAAGCCACCCAATACTGCTTGTGTTGCTGCATTTTGAGATGGTCTTTAAGGGCAGCAATCCAATTGTGAGGTCACCAGGGCATGAGTAACTATCAGAAAGAGCTCCTGATCAAGGAGAAGGCACAACTGGGACAGATGAAGAAGCTGACCACAGCTGGCACCTCCTTTTGAACAATAGCTGAAAGTACAGGTGGACCCCTAAAGTTGTGCACCGGTCTTCAGTGGAAAACACAGCAGCATTCAAGACCAACAACACTGACATCCCTTAGCCTGGAGAATCCAAACAGCTACAACCATTCAGTCTTGTTAGGGTTGAGCTGAAGTCTGTTCCACCCATCCGGAACTGAGCAACCTTCAGACATTGGGTCAATACCTCAATAGCTTCACCTATATAGCCCAGGAATTAGGAGCTGGGTATATATTGATATCTACATTTGTGCAGGTCAGGCTGGTAGAGGTGGATATCATTAGCATACTGCTGTTACTGAATTCTGCACTCATCCATGTTTAAAGCCTGAGGCACCAGATGTGATATCTTCCCCTGTCAACTCCATTGAAACTGAGGAAAGAGAAGAGCCACTGGAGAATAGTGCCACCACCCTATCCTGTCTCTGACAAAAGGCTATCACTAAGTGATACTAATACTGTCTCTGTATTGTATCCTAGCCTGATACCAGCCTGAAACAGATACAGATAATCGAATTAGGATCCAAGTTAAATATCTTATAATATTTTGCACTATTTAATTCTAGGACTTCCTCTCATTTTCTTATAAGAACATTAATTGCCTTATTGCAGATGTAATAGAAATATTTTAAACATTTAGAACCAGTTTTTTAGAATCTGAAGGGCGCAATTTGCATCTTGTCCACTAGATGTCAGTAAAAAGTTAGAAAGTAAAAAGTTTGAAATTTGAGGATCTTTTTTAAAATGAACTAGTAGTAATTATCCATTAATTTTGTTCTTTAGCGATCTAACACTTTCACTTAAGAAAAAAAGATTCATGTCTCTGGAATGAATTAATTTAGATGAATGTGTTGTGCATTCATATAACTATGTACATTTAAAGTGGGCAAATTTAGAGCCAAGGAGATCAGCTTTGGCTTTGTTGTTTTATTCAGTCCTCAGCATTAAGGTCAGAGACTTATATAAAATAATGAAAGCTGAAAAGACAATTCCTCAGTCTTGGATATAAATATTGTACATACAATTCCAAATTTGTATTAGTATTAATGGGGCCTCATACATAAAATTCCCAGTTATGTAAACTTTGACACCAAAAAGGAATAATAGGAAGAGAATGGAAAAGGTGCAGTGCCAGTAAGTACATTTTAACAATTTTCATAACATAAATGAAACATTTCAGGAAGGAATTCATCTTGAATCAGATGGGATTTTCAACAATCCCCTCTGCCTAGGTTAAAGCAAAATATTGGATATGCTTCTGCAATAGTTGTAGTAGAAGAATTGTATTAAGGAAGCATACTTACAACAGAAGCCAGTTTTGAAGTCTAGACAGATATGGACGGTTTTATATCCCTGAACTTTCTAATCACAGCCCCTTCCAGAGGTTTTAAGCAGTTACAGAAATCTACTGTGTACTTAGAGAAAGAGTGTGTCCACCTAAGCCAATTTTCTCTACTGTGACTGTCGGGAAGTCTCGAAGGCTTTGTGATCAGTTGCTTCCAAATTTTTTGGAGGATCCCAGGTTAGAAATGGAAGCCTTCTGTATTCAAAACATGTGCTCTGCAGACTGACAAGTAATATTCTCTTCCTTTGGTCAACAACTTCCTTACTCGCTAGAAAAAAAAATCTTCTGTTATTCCTCAACAATCTGATGAAAAAGAATTTGCTGAAGAAAATAACTGTTTAAGATAGCCTAATATGGGAAATGTCACATTTTTGTACATTTCTATGTTTGTGAATGGTCATTTGTAGAATTCTTCCTCAAATGATGCATATGGTCTCCATGGTTCCATTAAATACCAAGGGAAGATGTGAGGAAACTCTTTATACCTAAGGAAATTCTTTTGTTTGAGAAAAGATTGCAGTATTTTTCGCTTCCTGCAAAATTTAAGAGATTTACCCACTTTGATCCCAAATTTGATAGAAATTTTTGATATGCTATTTATATCAGGCAAAAAAATTGCCTTTAACAATCGCTTGCAGCATGTTACTCTATGTCTCCAAAAGGCTCAGGGCATGCATAACGTAATATCATTTGTTGCAAAATAATTAAAAAACATACTGTGAGAGTAAGTTTTCACACAAGATATAATCTACACACACATACACACACACGATTTTGAATGGTAATAATTATAGTCTTGGTAGTGGCCTTTTGCTAAATTAATAAACATTATGATGCTGTATGAAAAACAATGCCTACGGAGTTCCATTTGACATAGTAAGATGTGATTTCAAATAAATATGCATAGAGTTGAGCTGCAAGAGTGTCACATATGTACTGTACTTGTTTTGAAAAAGGATTCGCTTTCTTGTATTCCATAACATCTGAGTCTATGGTTACTAAAATCAGATGCAAAGGAGATAGATATTGTATTTATTATAGTTGTTCAGCTGTCAGACACTAAAATTGCTGTGGCTTTTACTACTCAATAATGTACATAACCAAGAAATGTGTCAAGAAGCTTGATGAATCTCCTGCTGATTCCTGATTAGTACATCTACAGCTATGGCCTATCATTTTAATGTTTTGATGATTATGGGAATGTTTTCTTGACAAGCCAAGCTTACAACCCCAAACAGGGTTTTTATCTGTGTAATAATCTTCTAAGGGATAAATATATTCAATGTGAATGGAATTGTTCTGGCTGTTTTAGCTGCCGTAGGCCAAGGGATTCTGATCACAAAAGAAACATTTTAGATTACAAATATGCACAGTTAAGTCCAATCTGTCGGAGGCTGTATATGTCGTGTATATGTTTGGGTGTTCCAGTGAGCGAGAATCTGATCTGATCAAGGATTAGTGGATTTTATAACAGGAAGGAGATTTATTAACAGGAAATACATGATCACAACACAAAGAGATTATCGTCTGAATAGTTTTTACCTATTCCCAAAGAGATTTGGGGATTTAACTGGCCCTTTTTATTGGCAATTGCTCTGCTTACCACAAAGATTTTGAAGATTTTTAAAAAACAAAATGATGTCGTACTTTAAATACTTAGTAAATAATAATGTAGGTAAGTTATTTATTATTTCCTTAAACTGATTCTCTCACTTTTTAAAATAAAGATCTATGAATTGTAAGGTAAGTAGGTAAATTTCTAACACGTTAAAAGTATTTTAACAAACAGAGTAACTTTAGGAAAGAGCTATCCACTTAATGAAAAGATTGAAAATCAAGTGCTGTGAAAAATAAAGTGATTGAGCCTGCAGAAGATAAGACTAGCAGAAGGGGACATGTGACAGCACCACTCATACACCTAAAGGAATATCTTACCCAGGAAGTAATGGATTTCTTCTTTATTGTCCTAAAATCACAAGCTTGAAACTTATAGGAAAGAAATAAAAGATATCAGAAAAAATTCTTTTACTCTACCTTCAGTCACTCGTGACCTAGTCAGTCCTGGATGGACTACTTAGCATGTTCTACAAGGAACTGTCCTTAAAGACTAATCAGGTGCTTCAGATGATGCAAAATGCAGCAGCTATGTGTGCTCCAAGAACTGAACATGTTAATACTATGCTTTGTGAACTGCATTGCCTATTAGTTTGTATCTGGATTCAATTTCAGGTGATGGTAATGACTTTTAATCCCCACATGACATGGGGCCAGATTATTTGAAGGACTGCCTCTCTCCTTATATACCCATCCCATCGGGTCTGCCAGAAGAATCCACATTCTATGGATTCTATCAGCCAGGGATTTTAATTGGCTGGGACCTCAGAGGAAAGCCATTTATATCATGTCCCCCACCCTATGGAACAACATTGTCCCTGAAGTATAGCTGATCCCAATCATGTCTGTCCTCCAGAAGGCCTTCAAAACATGGTTTTGCCAACAAGCAGAGGAATTCGTTGTTAAATGGATTGACCCCAGTTCTTTGAGTTGTACATTATGCAGAACACCTTGGATAATACAAAGTTATGTATAACACCAGTATATTTGAGTATATAGTAAGCAATAGTTACACACTTTAAATTTATTTGTGAATGCAATGCTTATTCGTTGCCCAGTATATGATACAGTTCTTTTTAAAAGACTTGTTTTGTTTTGTTTCACTGAAGTGTCAGTAAACCAATTGATTTGAGATTTCTTCCCATTAGTCTCTGACAAAATGTGTAGAAGATAATTAAAAAGCAGTTAGATATTTGCTGAGTCGTGTAGTCTTCTAATATGCTTTAAGGAAAATATAATATTATAGATGCATGAGTAATTCTTTCAGTTGATAGCAGCAATTTAAAGTGGCCTTGTAATTATGCTAATCATACTTGCCTTTATATTTCATATGATGCTTTGCATAGATGATGCTGAATATTTTCATTTGGAACATGCTCTTTAAAAATTCTATATAATATTCAGAAGTTTTTAGGAAAAACCAGAAAACTTCATTTGTCTTTCTTCAATTAAGTAAACTTTAGAATTAATTAAATTTTGGAAATTCTGCTGTAGTGCAAGTTTTCTGAGACTTCTGAAAAGCAAATATATGATGGATAAAGTAATATGAAGACAATATAATGTTGCCAAATAGATTATGAACATATCAGTAGTCAGATTCTTCTTTCAAGACACAGTAGCTTGTTTTCTGTTTTCCAGAAGTATTGATTTGGATAAAAATGTATAAAATGGCCTCTATATAAGAAATGACTAGTATCAAACCAGGCCAGTCTTTCTGGCTTTATTATTTCCTATTTTCTTATTTTTCCTAGGTGGATGAGTAAGTTTCTTTATAAATCATTGGGATGCAACCCATCATTTTTGCTTCTTGGGATGCATTTGGAACTCCTTTTGAGATATAGATACATACTTAGAAATAATGGTTAGACTAAAGTTTGAAACCTTTCTTTGCAGTATGCCACTTTATAGGCTTCAATGTTAAAAGTTAAAAGTTATTTTAAAAAATTAAGTCAAATGAGACAGAGAATTGGTGTACATCAAGGACACCATCTGTAGATACCCCGGTGCAAATGCCAAGTTCCTAGTCATGTTTCATTGATTTAAAAAGAATGACCACATTCAGATACCTCAATTACTGGTATATAGGTAAGATTTCAACATAAGGATTTTTCCTGAATACCTTTTCCAAAGTAATATCTACTCTTCTTTGGATTTTCTAGACATTTTAGCTTTAGTTCAGCTTCCAAAAGTTATATTAGAACTCACACATTGCTGGAAATAGACTACAATATTTGTGGAAATGTTCACCTGTCTGTCTCTCAAAGTCCTGAGAAAATAAAACATTGCCAAATGGTTTTTGTTTTGAACCATCTTTGCTATGATACAACTGTCAACTTTTCTAAATGTTTAATATATTGGCTCATATACTTATGTATATTTTTTTTTACTTGCTAAATATCTTTGACTGTTAAAAGACTAAACTCTAGAATTATTGTAATAGGTGTTACTTCTTAGGCTTTCTGACCTAGGTATGTAGGAAGAAAAAAAAAAGAACAGAGTCTTTTTCAATAGTTTCAAAGAATACAAAATTGTGCTCTTACCCAAAGAATGATGAATTATTTTCATTACCAAATCAGTGTGAGTCATTAATGATATTAGACCCAAGGGAGGAATCTAATCTAGAAACTGCCCACTCCCCCCAAAATATGAACTACATCTTACCTAATGGTCCACAGTTAACTAATCTATATAATGAAGGTAATAGTCCGAACACTTCTGCAAAGTTCAAATCTATATTCTAGAATTTGCAAGATATTGAATAAGTTATCTGTTCACATGCCATCAAAATGGATATTTTTCCAAGTCACAGGTTAAGAAGAAATTCTTATCTAAATGTCTTGCAGATGTAGAAGTTCTTCCAACAAAAATTCCATTATCCCCCTTTCTGAAGACCATTAAAAAAGTTTTCTTTTCACTCAAGATCTCCAAAGATCCCAAATAACACTTTCAATTATAAATACTAAAATAAACAAGCATGCATAGTTTTCACAGTTATTATTCTTTCACTCAGCCAACTGATTTATTATATTCACATATCAAAAATTGATATGAAAATGAGTGCTGGCTTCCTAAGAATTTTGATGGACATAGTATTTAAAATAAAACTAATAGTTCAGCTATTCCATCAATTTGAAATGAAAATTTAAAAATGTGAACCTTTGCAAAAGCTATCCAAGCTGAAAATTCAAGGACTTATTATTGGATCATTATTATCTGAAAGGAAACTTGGGCACAAAGCCAAATAAGTTAATTTTGAAGTAAACCATAAACATTGATAAGACGGCCTTGAACAGAGAAAATAAGGCTGCCTGTAATGAACCAACAATCTCATCTCTATCAATGAGAAATTAATTTTGTCAACTACCAAAGAAATACCAAGCACACATTCCCCAAAGACTGAATTGTTTAAAACAAGATCTATTGGGACTATATGTTAATCTGCCTTGCTTAACTCTTCAACAGCACTGTTCTCAGAGACATAACTTTCCTAGATTCAAATAGATAATTTTTAAATATAGAAGCTCCCCCAGCACCAAAGGAATCTAGATTGTCTGCTTTACAATCTAGTCTATCAGTAGCCTTAATTTTTGACTTCATGCGTGAAAAGCAGTTTTGAGCATCCCATGTTGAGAAATAATAGTAGATATCTAAATGAAACCAAATAATAAATTGCTAACAACATAATGATTTCTAATCAACCACAAATACATACAGATATAAAACAAAGAGCCTATCCTTAAAATTATAACCCACCATCAATTTTAACACCGATTTGAACATTAGCCTTTTTATTCCAAGAGCCCACTTTGAAGAGATGTTCTTAGTCTTATGAAATATAAGAATAACACTCAAAAATGAATGATCACTTTACAAATATTGATATGAATTTCTTACAGAAAAGATGAGAAAGTGACAGAGTAGAGGTAGAGCGATGTATTGTATATTTTTTCGCTGTAGACTACCTCCTGTTGTAGGTGGGTTCATGTTCACAGTATATCAGTATTTTAAGTTCTGCCAAAATATGATCCATCACTACTATCTGTAATGTGTAATTAGTTGACTATTGCTATTATCTTGCACATAATGTTGTGGTTAGCCGGCAGCAGATGTGGATGGCTGAGGAGAGCGAGGACTCAGATGAGGGGGCNCCAAGACCATTAGGGAGTGGACTGCTGCCTTCAGAGATTGTGGGGCTGGCAGCAGCGATGAGAAGGTTCCTGAGGAGCCTGTGCCAAATGCGCGTGTGCACAGGGCTGCTTGTCAGAAAGAACAGCTGCAGCAGCACAGGCAACTCGGGGGTAAGGTTGCAAGGTAATGGCCCCTCCTAAAAGAAGATAAAAGCCAGCTGTGAAACGAATGTTCTTTGTAGGAAGCAAAAACGTTTTGAAACTCCAGCCTCGTGGACATTGCAGTATCTTTGTTGGTATTTGAAGACTCTTGTGTTGTGNNNNATTTCTTATCTGTGATTCTTGGCAGTCTCGCACAGTTTTGGCAAGGTTTATGCTTATCAAAGTTAATTAGTTTGCAGCAACCTTTTAACCGGGGATTCGTAAGACTCATTAAAAGGTTTCTTTGGTTATTGTTTCTTTTATTGGAAAAGGGTTTGGGTCAGAACACATAAAGAATCAGAGGGTTTTAAATTAAACTATGTCTTCCTATGCCACTGTAAATTGCCATCCCCAACAAATGACAAGAAAAACCAATTTGACAACTGTATATTAAAACTGCTGCTTAAACTTTGCAGTACAAAATTCATCTTGACAAGAGACTTCAATGTATGGTTAAGTCCTAACAACAAAGTACTTAGTACATATATCAGTAAAACTGGTTTGGGATTTAACAAATAAGGCCACAGAATTCTGATGAAAATGGCGGTATTAACAATGCTGGGCAGAACTTAGCTCAATTAATTTTTAATTTTGATCTATTCATTTTCAGTGTTTTGATGACAAGAATTCTGGAGGTTATGTTCATGTTTGGGGGCATAACAGCTAGTATAATCTTTGTATGATTACCTGTTCTAACTCCCCTTTTTATTTTACAAATGTTAAGATCCTTTTAGCTTTTTTCCCCAAGTAGATAGTGATCATTCTCTTCTCACTGCAAGGCTTCTTCTGATAGGCAAGAAAATAAGAATGAAATGTCCACTGATGATAATTGCCAAAGAACAGTGTATATGGCTGCACAATCCATAGCATGGCCTCAATAGGTGCATCTGCAGGAGGTGTCCATTAAGTCAAAATGGTTGTGACTGGATAATCAAATAAAATTTTAATGTGTATTGAATGTTAAAAGGGTGGAGATTTGATCATGTGGTCATGCATACCATTTTGGCATCTTTGATACACACAGTAAAGGCTTCTGGTCTTCAGTATCATATTATTCATTCATGCATTCACAAATGCATGCATCTCCATAGACATACATGCATGCAATTTATATAATGTAAGTAAAACAGACTAGTTGCATTTTTCATGTTTTCATTGGCTTGTCCAGAATTAAGTGTGTCCCAAATGAAATATTATAGATACCAGAGAGGTAGGAGTCAAAAGTTGTAGTTTGCATATGGGATTTGTAATAATTTTCTCTATATAGCAACTGTGTTATTTCTTTTTAATCCCGATCATATGCAATCAACAAGACTTCTAAAATTCTGATAATCCCTGTTAATGTTTGTAGTCCTGACATCCTCCTTTAAAATCTGCTAAAATGAAAGCACTGCTCCTTTACTTGACTAATGAGCAATTAAATCATGTAAATACTGTTCTTAATTCATCTTCATAATTCCGTGTTCTGTTTATTTCATGCTTTCAGTTCAACTCCATGGGAAATATATTTATAAATATGGCTGACACGTGAATAATGTTTTTGACCTTTGATAATAGGAAGTGGTTGTGATGTTATGACATGAACCCAACCTTTTATATTATAAAACAGAGTGTTCTTTGTCTTGAACATTTTCTGATCTATTCTGTCTCTCTTCTTTTTGAAATAAAAAAAGATAGAGAAAGTAATGCGCTCCCATTTCAAAATACCTGTTTGTTAATCCCCAGAACATGAATAATTTAAATTCAAATGGAAGAGGGTTAACCAGGTCCCACGAAGGCTTTAGTTTAAAATAAAACGTTTTGAGATTGTAGAAAACTTAGAAAATGAAGAAGACAAACTTACAGTGGAAGAAAATGAATTTTTTGAGAATCATAATTATTTAAAGTTAAGAAAAATAAATTTAAAAGGGATTGAGGAAAAATGAGAATGATAATAATAGATTTTGAGATATATTATAGACAGAATACTGAAATACCAGAAACTTTAAAAGACAATACAATTGTTGATGTATCTTATCTTAAAACACTTGCCAGGTGAAAACTACCAAACCAAAGAAAATGGCAAAGAATAAACTTAAGTTACATATGAGGTAGTACTAAACCTCCCTACTTTTTAGGTTTGTAGAATCATTCACTGCCATGAGAGGCCATATTTGAAACCACTCCTGCTTGTCTGTCTCTCGCACACATATCTCTCCCCCAATAAAAGTTAGAAGTTTGGAAAGAAGTCGGCGTACCAAATCATAGCAATCCCATGATAGTAGGGTCAATTGTAGCTTAACTAGATAAATGGGTGGTCATAACATAACAGTTTAAAAAAATTGGGCTAATAGAAGTGTCTCCGTAGGATAAAATACCTGCAACATCACAATCAGATAACACTTCTTTTTAAGTACATCATTTCAAGCCTTTGTGGTGGCGAAAATTATCCCAGTGATAAGATTGCTCACATTCAATGAATTTCTCAGCATGTAGTTTAGAACACCTGCTAGATGTCAGCTGCTCATGCCTACTAGTTTTGTGAATAGGTTGCTAATGAAAAATACTGACAAATGGTACTCATCCAAGTCATCCTCCGATTATCTGTGCTTTCTCTTTTGTGCAGGTACTCCTTAATACTTGATACTCCATTGATGTGTTGTGGGGTGTATGCAAATGAAGTATATTTTAAACAATGTAGTAATTCTGCAGTGGCTGGATTCAAATTTTTTTACTACTGGTTCTGTGGCCTGGCTTGGTGGACGTGGCAGGGGAAGGATCCTGTAAAATCTCCAGTAGGAGGTGGTATTTGCCAGTTCTCCGAACTACTCAAAATTTCCGCTAGCAGTTCTCCAGAACTGGTCAGAACCTGCTGAATACTACCTCTGTAATTCTGTCTTATTTAATGTCTTTATTATTGTTATTGATTAAATATTTTAAGAGATTAACACAGCTTTTATCACAGCTTGTGCCCTCCAGTTGACTATAACTTGCATTACACTTTCTAAACATTGCCATGCAAGATAAGGTAATGAGAGCTTTAGTCTCATAGCTTCTCTTGGGAATTCCTCTCTACTCCTCATCTCTTACTGATATTTCATTGGCACCTCTTTTGTTTATGTATTTATTTTTTAGAGTGGTGTTATATAGTATTGTTAAATAAGGCCTTCAAGTGTGATTATTTTATGAGAATTGTTCCTAATAGAAATATGTTTTATATTGATTTTACTGTGCTTTAGTCATTTTATTTGTTTGTTTGTAGAAACTGCCAGAAGTTGTACTAGAATGTATACAACAAAAATAAAATCAATAGTCTAATGTCTCATTAATGTAACTGTGTTTAATTGTGAAACAGTATTATAGTGTTTTCAGATGTGTCACTCCAATGGTTTCTAATAGCTGAAAAATAGTTACTAAGCAATTTCTGAATGTGAGAACATAGAACATGTTGGAATAGACCTTGGAGGTCATCTAGTCCACCCCTTTGTTTGAACAGGAAAGCCTATCCCATTTGAGACAAATGGCTATCCATTTCTTCTTGAAACCCTCCAGTGATGCAGCACACCAATCCACTGGTTAATTGTTCTCACTGTTAGGAAATTCCTTCTTAGTTCTTGCTTCTCTCCTGGATTAGTTTCCATACTTTGTTTCTTGTCTTGCCTTCTGGTGCTCTGGAAAAATGGGTTGATCCCCTCATCTTTGTGGAAGCTCCTCAAATATTGGAACGTGCTATTATGTCTCCCCTAGTCCTTCTTTTCACTAGACTAGAAATATCCAATTCCTGCAACTGTTCTTCATATGTTTTAGCCTTCACCCCTCTAATCCTCCTTGTTGCTTTTCTCTGCACTCTTTCCAGAATCTCAACATCTTTTTAATGATGTGGTGACCAAAATTGAATGCAATATTTCAAGGTTGGTCTTACTAAATATTTGTAAAGTACTAATACTTCCCATGATCTTCATTCTGTCTGTCTATTAATACAGCCTAGGATTTCATTGGCTTTTTTGGCGGCTGCTGCACACTGTTGGCTCATATTTAAGTGATTGTCCACTTGGACTCCCAGATCCCTCTCACAGTCAGTGGCATTAAGTCAAGTTTGTACCTGCACAGTTGGTTTTTCTTGCCTAAGTGTAAAACCTTACTTTTACTTACATTGAATTTCATTTTGTTAGATATGGCCCAGTGTTCACATGATTAATGTGATTAGAAAAGGAGGTATGCAAACTTAGTATACTTTTAAAAACACTGCCCAACTGTCTGGAGCATTTGTGGATAGTCTCTGGTCCTCTCTTAAAACTACAGAGATTCAAAGAGCTGGTCTACTCAATGAGGTTTTGTTCTTCATCCTGATCATCAACTCTACTTTCATGGAGCTATTTTTAGTCCATCATTTCTTTTTCCAAAAACCTTTTTCTCTAGGCAGGACTATGAGGGCTTGGAAATACTATTTTCTGAAATCCTGGGTAACAGATGTAGCTAGAAGTGCTTTATAGATGCTTTACTTTTTCTTTTTTCTTTCTACTTTTCATTTTCTGTCCCTTATACTTTTTTCATTCTTTTATTTTAATTTTTAAGTGTTTGTGTGTGTTTGTGTGTGTGTGTGTGTGTGTGCGCGCGCGTACGTGCGTGTGTGTGTGTGGACATTTTGTATTGGACATTTTGAAGTATTTGAAGTAACATAATGAAAAACAGGCCATATTGATTTTCTTAGATATAGAGAAGGCCTTTGACAATTTGAACTGTACTTTCTTGTTCAAAGTTTTGGAAGATATGAACTTTGGAGAGACAGAGCTTTATAAAATGGGAAAGATTGATTTATACCTCACAGAAAACACAAATAATTGTAACTGGAGATCTAACAAAGACTTGTGAGATACAGAAAGGAACAAGACAGGGATGTCCACTATCTCCTCTGTTGTTTATTTTGGCTCCTAAAATACTGAATAGAAATATAAGGCAAGATGAGAGGATTGTGGGATTACAGTTTTAAAAATAAACTTACAAATTAAGGGCTTCTGCAGATGCTATGGTGTTGGTTTTGGAAGAACTTTGAAAGGGAATTGAAATATTAATTAAGAAATGTAAAATATTAAAAAGAAATTAAAATGGTGTAGCAGGTATATGTCACCAGAGAAATTGTCTAGAATGTATAAAGACACTTCAAATTTATGCTGGAAATATGAAAAACAATAAGGGACATTTTATAATGCTTGGCAGACACGTAAAAAAACCTAGAATTTTTTAGATTCAAATACACATACTGATTCAGAGAATTATAAGTATCAGTTTAATAGCTGGAAAAAAAGTAATGGAACTTTGGTTTTGTATAGGATAACTGCAGTAAGATTGTTGTATGTGCAAAGATGCAAAGATCTACAATTACCACATTAGAGGAATGGTTAGTGAAGATGATTGAATTTGTTGAGATGGTCATATTGCCTTCTTTGCTAAAGGACAATATTTATATATATTTATCTAGAAACCACTTTCATAATACAGAAACAAATGAGCTTGTGATTTATGATTTTGATTAAACAGGAGATGTAATAGAAAGGAGTCAAGTTGTGAACTTAGACTAAAAGGCAAATGTATCATTGTATTTACAGTCGCTGAAAAGAAGATAGGAAACTACTTCTTTTACTTTATTTTCCATTTTTCTTTTTCCTTACTTTAACTTTTAACATACATAACTTATATGAAAAGACACTGGCAAAAAAGGATATATGTATCATGAAATCATTATGAAATTTAAATATTTCCAATTATAAGCATAATATTTGAAAATTATTGTATTAATTTTTTTAAAATAGCATAATACATAGCTCCACTATACTTTTCCATTCTTTGTAATAGGCTAGCCAGCATAGCCACAAAGTGCTTCAAATATAAATGAATATTTAAATGAAGTATTTATCTTTTCTTTGTTTCTCATTTTCCTGTAAGTCTGGTTTTTTTTAAATCAGCTATTTTAGAATGTAACTTATTATGCTTGAGACTTATTAAGTTCCAGTGATAGGCTTTGATTCCAAGCTAATTATAGTAATTAAGCCATTGCCTACACGATTTCAGCAGTGCAGATTGCAGTACTTATTCCTGACATTGTTCAGAATATATGGTCTCGAAGGCCTTTTCCATCAATTCCACTTTCAATCACCTTCTGAGCTGTAAACTTTGGGAATTTCATTTATAAATTTACTCCTACAGAGTTGCATATGGCTTATATCATATCCGCTACCACAGGAATGGAGTGTGGGAATAATTAAGGTAATTTGTTAACATCTAGCCCTTGGAGAGTCTGTAGGAAGAGAAAGGGGAAGACAGGGAGATGAGATAAATGTCAGGGCTGCTCCTCCCATGCCAGCTGTCTGAAGAATATATCCTAACACTAAACATTGTAAACATGGTGCAATATGAAAAGCCCACCCAAACTAAAAATAATAAAAATGAGTTCCCCCCGCATCTATAAGAGAAAGACATGTTTTAAGCAATGCCATCAGTGCAATGGTGTCTTATTAATAGTGATTAATTTAGGCACCTAATAACGAAAACTTTATTAGTGTATGGCCAAAATGTTCATTAACTTATTTATTTCTATTTTTAACTATTTTATAATTCTATCTATTTACAAATATATCAACTGCTTTGCTCAAGACTAGGCCAGATAGTGTGAAAACAATATCCAGAACCAATGCAATAATAAATGATAATGTACAATAGTGTATAATCAGAAATATAATATAAAATTGTTCTAAAAATATGATTAATACAATATTCCTGGCACTGCATTTTCTACAGTACATAAATCCCAAAAGCCTTCTGGAATAGTTAATTTTTCACAATCCTGGAGATCAGGAGAATTGAGATTTTCTTGCCTCACATCCATCAAAGCTTCTGGTATTTTACATTAAATATCTTACATCAAAATATTTTTTTAAAAATAAATGTTCAGCAATTAACTATTGAAGCTTTGAGAAGCAGTTTGAAAGGTTTGAGTTTTTCACTTCACAACCCAAAACAACTCTCTAAACATGAGTTTGGAGATACAACATGTGCATTGCAAAGAAAAGAAAAAGGAGGGGAAAAGGCTACAGATGCCATAACACATAAAAACTTCAAATGGAGTTTATACTGTGCCTTATTAGATTTTAATCAAGTCTACCTCCACCTGTGCATTAAGCTATCTAAATTGCCACTTTAGCTCTTCCAGATCATTCATGGGGCTTTATATAGCAGATGGAAAGAGTAATTAGGGGCAATTGTTTGAATCATTCTCTATTCCAGATTAGAATATTGCCAAAGCCATTGAGGATCCAACAAATTCCAATAGCTGCATTGGTATTTTTAATGGTTTTGTGTTGTAGTTCTGCTTTTTTAGATGTAAAATGCCATAATTTACCCAATGGAAGAAAAAAAAATGCATGCTTTCCTACCTGCTTAATCCTGTCAATTCCAGAACAAGTTCAGGGATATAGAAGAAAGTTTCCTTTAAACTTGAACCAAAATCAGAAGTTACTTACTTCTACTCTAGATTTGTAGAAAACAGAGAGGTGTTTTCCTGTTATTATAGGAAAATATATGGAATAATGTGCTACCCATAGAAGCACAATATAGAGACTAATAGAAGGATCTAGTTCCTTATACAGCTCACAGTTAAACTACAGAATTCTCTACAACCTGATGGGTAATGACCACATTTTAGAAAGCTTTTTTTTTGTTTTTGTTTTTTATTCACATTTATATGCTGCCCTTCTCCAGAGACTCAGGGCAGCTTACAATCTTTGGAGCAAATCCCATGCGTTCGGCAATAGCCTTCATTCTTATTGTATATGCCTGCTTATTACTAGGGCTTTTGCCCCCCCAAACGGCACTTTTTACAGTCAGCTTATTGCCCCCCAACAATCTTGGNGGCTGAGTGAACCTTGAGCCTGATGGGATTCGAGCCTGCACTAATTACAGGCAGCTTGAGTTAAGTGCTAGGTGTTTAAACAGCCTGCACCACCAAGGCTCTTTTAAATAAGGCATGCATAAATTAATGGAGGATAGTGTCATTAGAAGCTATAGTCACTGGTCACACCAGTACACTTTAAATACCAAGCTTCCACCATGAGCCATGGTGGTGCAGTGGTTAGAGTGCAGTACTGCAGGCTGCTTCTGTCAGCTGCCTGCAGTTTGGCAGTTCAAATCTCACCAAGCTCAAGGTTGGCTCAGCCTTCCATCCTTCCAAGGTGAGTAAAATGAGGACCCAGACTGTTGGGGGCAATATGCTAACTCTGTAAA
>AZIM01001799.1:169960-184137 GCA_000516915.1 Ophiophagus hannah | reverse complement strand
TATATATATATATATATATATATATTTAGCAATTGGTTAATGTTATATAAAGGCAAACATCTCTGTAATGGTAGCATAAAATTCTGACAATGTCAGCACAGGCTGACGAAAGCTCAGTAAGTACATTAAATATAATTTTAAGTTCCGGAGATCGCAGGATGTCTGTTTCTTCTTATACATATATACATACATACATACATACANNNATACATACATACATACATACATATCCCTGCTTAAGTGAAACTAACCTTTAGATGACCCTAACTGTTAACTCCAATTGTTTTGGACAGAAACTTAGAACATTCATATTTGGGCGGGTTTTTTCAAGTACTATGATTGGTTAAGTCCCTGTGGGCCTAGAGTATAAATTACAGGCATTTGCCTGACATTCCTGAGTTCCAGTTTGTGTCAATAAATGCTGTTGTAGCTATGCTGGTCTGCTTCTTGCCTATTGAAGCCCACTACACGATACTATCCATCATCAATATATATTACAGATGAGTCATTATAGAAGCACTCAAAAATGGAAAAGACTATTGCAAAGATGAGACTGAACACCTGCTTATTAGATATGCAAAGTAGAAAGAATAAAGCATAACCAATCATGTTATGGAAAAAAACAGAGTTAGTTTGGAAGCAATACTGATAGTTAAAAATATGGAGTCGATCAATGAGGGAGTTGAAAAAATGTTTTTTAGACAGTGGTGAGGCTTTTATAAGGAAACTGACTAATCTGTTATCATCAGAAGTGGGCATTGTTATTATAAATGGAGTGAATCAGGACATGAGAGAGCATAGAAATGATCATTTCTGGGTTTTGTTTTCTTCTTTTTTTCCCCAGATTTTTGAAAGCAGCCAAGCAACACATCATTACTTGGGCTTACATAATCATCCCATGTTGACCATTGTGAAATATTTTGCAGCTAATTTGTATTATTTAAAACATGCATAATCTGTTTTGAGAGGGCTTACAAGGAAGTGTATACAGCGTATAGAGTGTATACAGCCCGGGCACCAATGTTTTGTCATACATTTCAAAGTGTGTAAACTATTTCCAGACTAAGATCTTACGAATAGACTGTTGAGGGATTGTCGATAAACAGCCTTCTGCTGCACAGTCTACATTTTCTGTAAGACTTAAAAGACTTGGTAATGCAGGTGTATTTGGTCACCCTCCCTATTCTTATATCTTAAATAAAGAGTGGGAAGTTGTAAACAGCAAGCATATTGCATTCACTGTTGTCTTAATTTCCAGAGGAGGATCTGTGCCCATCTATTTCAGCAAAAACAGATGGCGATAGAGTAATGGCTCTGATGGAATAGAATGATAAAATGGAATGAAAACAAAAGCTTAAACAATTATAAGTGTAGGCTCCATAAGCCATTACCATAGTGTAGGATTTCACTCTATTTATGTTTGTTATTCTTCCTTAGTCTCTTTGCACGATAAACAAATGTCTAATGTTGATTTAACTATTCTCAAAAGCTTTCAAAATTCTCCATATCCAACTATAAGCTGTCTTCTTCAGGACATTTCATTATGCATCTTTATACTGTTTGGAACAGTTTTCATTGGAATCTGGTGTCAACTTCTGTATCTACAATAACTGTGGAAAACTGAAATATTGGCATTTTTGATCTTACACTAAAACCTGCTCAAAAAGAATTTGTTGCATTTGTTGTTGTTAGTCATGAAGTCATGTCCGACCCATCATGACCCCACGGACAATGTTCCTCCAGGGCTTGCTGTCCTCTATCATCCCCTGGAGTCCATTTAAGCTCATGCCAACTGCTTCAGTGACTCCATCCAGCCACCTCATTCTCTGTCGTCCCCTTCTTCTTTTGTCCTCAATAGTTCCCAGCATCAGGCTCTTGTCCAGTGAGTCCTTCCTTCTCATTAGGTGGCCAAAGAACTGTCTAAATGAGAAATAATATATTTAGTAGTTACTAGTTCTGCATATGACCACAAATAGCCATGCTATTTGTAATATAAAAAAGACATAACTACATAACTACATAAGCACTCTTTCACAGCCATGAGAGGCAGTTGCTGACATAAGAAAGTGTGGGAGCCTAGTTCCTATTTCACCATCTTAATTTCTAGCATCATTATTCTGAAGACTATTATACTATGTATATTTTAAAAGACATAAAGCCTCAGTGAAATAAATACCATAGACCTCTAACTGAGCACCTTTGTTCACATAATAGTATACTGCTTGCAAAGGAGTTTTAAGTCAATTAAGTTTCTCAGTCATCCAGGTACAGTTGTCTAGAAATTGAGTCATGGCAGCTGGACTTCTTGTTGGTTCGAAACATTTTGCTTCTTATTCAAGTAGCTTCTTCAGTCTGGGCAAGCTGGCTAGGAGGACTTCATATATGTCTTTCATGTCTTCATTTCTCAGTTGGATTTGGGAGCTGGAACATTTACATCCCAAAAACTCTTTGCTTACTCACCTAGTGAGCCTTTCCAGGTTAGCTGAGAAATGAAACAACCCTGGAAGACTTTTATAAGTTTTTATAAGGTATCAGCAGTAGCAAGAGGAGTGTTGTGCTATAATGTTTTTCACCAAGCTAATTGTAGGCAAAGCTCAATCCTCAAGAAGTTATTCTTGGTCATGAGGATAGTCCTCGGTTTACAATAGTACATTTAGTGACTGTTCAAAGTTGCAACACCACTGAAAAAAGTGACTTATAACTGTTTTCCACATTTAAGACCATTGCAGCATTCCCATGATCATATGAACAAAATGTGGATACTTAGCAACTGACATATATTTATGGTAACTTCAGTGTCTCCAGGTCATGTGAACACTGTTTGTGACCTTTTGACAAGTAAAATCAATGGGGAAGCCAGATTAACCACTTAACAAACATGTTCCTAACTTAATTGCCATGATTCGCTTAACAAATACAGCAAGAAAGGTTGTAAAAAGGGGCAAAATTCACTTAACAAATATCTCACTTAGCAACAGAAATTTTGGGTGCAATTGTTGTCATAAGTCGAGGACTATCTATCTACATGACCCTAAATATAATTTATGAAACTAAGTTTAATTTTTGAAATTGTATTTTCACATTATGCTAAGCCATGCATTGTTTAATCGTGGTTTGGGTGTTTTTATATGCTGACTAAGCTAGTTGGCAGGTTCTTACAATATACCAAATTATAAAACAAAGTTGACCAAATAGACTGACACAACATACAAAATCACCTACTACAAAAATTATCCCTACTTCATGTATAATTAGGAAAAAATGACAGTTAGCACACTTTCCTGTATTAGTTCCTTTATTCAAGTCCTTTTGAGACAAGGAACAAATGAATTGTTTCATTTTCTATCTTTGAATACATAAAAAGATTCAGGTATCCTCTGATTTGCATAGAATAAATGGCCTTGCTGAACTATTGTCATGGCACATCAACAGCAGTTTCAAAATATGCTGACTTTCTTGGCCTTTCAGACTGGTCAATGAGAAGCACGTTTGTAGGGTTGCTCAGGCATTCCTGGAGTAGTTGAGACATTCATAGTGCAAACCGCTGTTATTCAGACTGTTATAATTCCATTGCAGCTAAGTCATTACTAGTGGTCAGAGTTGGCTTACACTATAATGCCTTATTTGGGAATGTCATGTGAGAGGCTCAGAGCAGTATGAAAAACAAGAATGGCTAATTTGTCTGGCTCTGCAGGGATTTATAACTTGTCCACTGACAAGGATCTTTAAGGAGACAGTTTACATTCTTGTATGGTTGGTCACATAAACACCCAAATAACAGGTGTACTACACTTGTGTATTTTTCTCCCTTCAGGTAAAGAGGAACAAATGAAGTTTTCTTTGGTGAGTGTGAAAAAAAACCAGAATTCTATTCACATGACATCTAATAGAAATACTGTGTTTTGAGAAAATTTGAGTTCAGTAGCTCTTGAACTGAAAATATATTTAAAACAGTTTTTGTGGGAAGTACAGGTTCAAAATATACATTCAGGCAGAATTTGCTATCAGCATTTTTATCTTAATTTAGAGAGAGAGAGAGAGAGAGAGAGAAAAAAAATATATATATNNNGAGAGAGAGAGAGAGAGAGAGAGAAGAATTTAGTATATATAAATTCATTTGACTGATTGCATTATTATTATTGCTGCCATTACTGGCAATAATGCATTATTATTATTGCCATTACTTTTGTCAGTCCTGTATTGTATAATCAGGAAACTAAAAGCCACCCTTGACAAAACTTCCTATAAATGTTTTTTATGAAGGTGTATTGAGTAGCAGTTGTCTGGAATGGAATCAGACCCCATCTCCTACCAAATAGTTAATTTAGATGATGAATTAATGTTTTAAAAACTATTATTAATTTGTATTATGTGGTACTGGTGCTTATGGAATTTTTATGTCTAATTTGGCAAAGATTGAACCAATTATTGGAATCGTGCAACATAAAAATGGGCTTAACACTGGGTGAACTCATCAGCACAGAAATTAGTTTTATCCTTCATTTCCTGATAATCATGGTGATAACATTTAATTTTCAGAATGATCATATCATATTGGTTCTCTCAGATAAACCTTGCCAACATGTACTGGGATTAGAACTCAAAGGGTTTTCAGCCAACATGGAGTCCAGATGGGACACATTTACACTTCCAGAATTCCCAGCCATTATAGTCAGATCCAATATGATTGCAGGACATCAAGTTGGGCCAGGCTGTTTCAGCAGTCAGAACAGATATGATAAATTGTGCTAAGAGCTGAAAGCCTTTTTTCTTTCTTTCCCAAATAAGTAACAAAAATTAAAAGACAATGTGGCATCATGTTGTTTACATGAGACTGCAGTGAGAGAAGAAATTAGAATTTCAAACAGACTGGTTATTTCAGTAATCTAAAACATACCTCCAAATCAACAATATAGTGCTTATATGAAAGAATGATAAGGATTTTGGAATAGCCTTCACAATCCCCAGGTTTCAATATTATTGATTACCAGAGGGAAGATCTTAAACAAGCACTGCATAAAAAGACATATAAGAATATTTCTGAACTAGAAGACTTGTTGCAGGAAAAAAAATATCTATGCAAGAATAGAAAAGTCTCTTACAGGACATATTTAACAGCTGAATTTCTGCCAAAAGAGCTATTAAAAAATATTAACCAGAAGGGTATCCAAACATCTGCACCTTCCATATTTACTGTTTTCTTATTTTAAATCTGTGAACAACTGCTGACAAATTATATGTATATAATTATAAAGTGTGCTTTCAAATTTACAGAAAGTCATCAAGTTTAACTTTATACCTTAAAGGATGTGTTAGCTTCTGTTCTCTTAAGAATTCATTAACACAATTTCACTGGGAGGAGATTATACTGTATTTTTGGATATATTTGTACATTGAGTCATACCCTAATGTTGGACTACGCTAGCTGTGAAGCTAACATCTTAAAATCTTTATTGCTCCTCTTCTCTCCTCTTTCCTCCTTCCTCTCCTCTTCAGAAAACCACTTTGATATGTCAATGTAAAACCCTAAATTGTAGAATAGAGTTGAACACTATAGTATCTCTGTGAAACTGTTACAATGTTTGTAAATTTTATAGAGTTTTAGGCCATAGCAATTTTAGGAACCGTAGCATCTATATTTTTATTGCCTGAATTACTTCTTTATTGTCTTGCCAACAGCTCAGCTCATGAAAATAATGATAGGTGGTACCCATGAAGAAAATATGTGTAGCTTGGATTGAAATGACGGGCCCTGGTGCTCTCTGAGACTAGCACTTGATAATATTACCCAGTTTAGGTTAATGAAATGTCTTCAAGAAAACAATCAAGCTCAGAAAGCACCAAGGACACCTTAATAATAGGTGTTCTATAGTGGGACTTAAACAAGCATAATTGCAATAGTACTGCAGAAGTTAGTGAAACAGAGGAAGATAGATAGGATGGTGGCATAGTTATAAATCGAGCCTGAGACAAATATTTATGGTAGATTAATACAATGAAAAACAGAGAGTTATCTTATTGGTGGATTTTATTCATGTGTTAACTATGCATTCCTGCATATATACACAGTAGTAATATGTATTTTGAATTGTAGTAGTAATAAACATTACGGTCTTGACCAGGGTACATATGTATATCATATACAACACATAACATTCCACATACTTCATAAAAAAAACAATTAAAAAGAATTAGAAGAGTTAAAAAGAAAAAGAAATGGGAGAAGTTAAAACTGTGACACTATCAAAGCAATGCAGTTTTATTAGATAATATTTGCTGCCTCACACTGATGACAGTCAAGTACCTCACTCCACAATAAAACTGACTCACTAGTTAATTTCTAACTGGCCCCTAACATCACTTTAATGCTAATTAAAGAAACACTGCTCTTTGCTGATTAGTCAGCTAATAGCATCTTGTACTTCTACTGGTGTATTACATAATCAGGTCCAGATAACTACTAATACTGGGAAAAGGAATATGTAGTGGAATGCATAGGAACTCAAGTTTTGTTGTTTGTTTGTTTGTTTTTTGAAGCATCATAGAAGGTACTTGAAAATTCATCTATATAGGTTGCTTGTATAATCTGACCGTTGATAAATAATTCCTTATTCCAGGAGAAAGTTTCTTCTCAGAGGGTTTTTTTAAACTACATGTTGTCCCCCTCCCTCGTTTTAACTATTTGGGTTTCTAGAGATATCCATTCTTCTCTCTCCTGTGTGATCTCTGCAGCACTAGACTGACATTTCAATTTACTTGGTATGTTTTTCCATATAGCTTTATCATCCTTAATGAGTTCTCAGTTTATCAACGTTTATCAATTACTGATGGGGAGTTCATTGATTTCCTAAAAGGGAAAAAATGGTAATACAAATATTGGGTTTCAAATTTAGAGTCTATGAGGCCAGAGTCCATCCTATCTTTTTTCTTTTATATCTTGATAGCCTGCTATTGAGATGATTTCCACAATCACAAAATACTTTAATTGTGACTTCTTCAACTTGTTCATGGCAAAGTGTTTTCAGAATCTGGCAGATAGGTTATAAAATTGATTCCTTAACATTCAATAGTCAACGTTCAATGTAAAGAAGGGTTTCATTTAAATTCAGGTGTTGTGAAAGATGTGGATCACTACCTAATTTCTTAAAGTGTCTTCCATAATTAACTAGTTATCAAGTAGACTTTTAAAGATTTATTGTTGACACATATTAACTGTCTGAATTTTATGGGTTCTTTTGCTAAGATATCATTTATAAGTATGTGAAGTTAAAGTGATTGCAAATTTGTTGGATTTATAAATTGTTATGTTTTTGCATGTATAAGAATATTTTAATTACTTATTTCTCACATTCTGATATTTTAATTATTCTTTGCTTTGAGATGTACTTGATGCTCTTTGAGCTTGTTTGTTTTCTTGCAGACATTTCATTACCCTAACTAGGTAACATCATCAGTACTAGTAAGGAGTGCTGTTTGCTATCAGTTTATATTCTGGTGTCTTACCTGTCTGGGTGGGTGCGGGAGGTCTTAGGGATTCTTTGGTTGGACTGTTTACTAATGGCTCTTTGGCAGTTTCTTGATTGGGTATTGCTTACTTGATTGTTGGTCTGANNNTGACCTTGGAGTTAATCTATGCTGATCTGAGTTCTGATTAGTGATGGAGAAGCGCTGGACTCTTTTTCTCTTTTGGCTGGTTGATTGTCTCTTTTGCATCTCTTTTGTCTATAGATGTTGTTAATGTCTATGTGTCTATTGATGGCTAATTTGTCAGAGTACCAGGCTTCTAGAAATTCCCTAGAGTTTCCCAACCAAGAAACGGCCAAAGTGCCATTAGTAAACAGCCCAATCAAAGAATACCTAAGACTACCCCCACCAGACAGGCAAGACACAGAATATAAACTGACAGCAAACAGCACNNNNTACTAGCACTGATGATGTTACTTAGTTAGGATAATAAATGTCTGCAAGAAAACAAACAAGCTCAGACAACATCAAGGAACCCTCATTTCAACTCTGAGCTACAAATATTTTCCTTTACTGGTATGAAAATGATTCAGCATTGAAAATAAGATTTAGAGGTTCTTTTGACTAATTGTTTCATATACAGTTTATTGGATATTCCTTTTAAAATACAGTATTTGTTAAGAATACAGCCTTGCATTGGGCAAAGGATATATTAATGGGTAAAAAGCAGCAAGTGTGCAAAGAAATGTGCAACTAGTTATATGTATGTAAGTAAACTTAAAGCTTTCAGATACAGTAGATGATCCTGTATTTACAGATTTATACAGATTTATTCTGTAAGATATGTCACACTTTTAAAAAGGTAGAATTTGGTCACATGATTATTCCCTCTGTCTCTTTTGTTGAGTCTCTCCTTATGGACACCTGCCTGTCTAAATAAGTAAACTATTTAGACAGACATATGTCTTGTATTGGCCTGCATTGAAGTAGTTTGACTTATTATTTTTCATCACTATCATCATCACCATCATTGTTACAATTTAGTAGCAATATCATTTTGCAAAGAATAATTTCCAAGTACATTCCAAAATATTTATAAAACAATATTGAATAGTAATAACTTTCTTTGCTTATGTAGCCATAGTATCTATACTTGTGTTCAGTGCCCTGTAAATATCAAAATCTTGGGGTTAAATGTTTTCTGGATCACTTAACTTATGATCACAGTTATGCTGGAAGAGTTTGCTTTCAATTGCATAGTTGGATTGAGATAAATCTTTTTTTAAAAGACAGGCATTTGATTCAAATCCTTGTATATAAAAATATTACATAAGGGATTTTTGAAGAAATATTGCTTTCTGTAATGGACAAATCAATCTGCGCAGTATTCTGCCACTGAAAAGCTTATTTGTTCCGGATCCGTTTGAATTGCTTCTTCCATTTGAACATATAATCAAAGCCCATTATGATATGTAAACATGGTATCTTAAAAAAGAAGCCAAGAGTACTTATTCAGTCATATTTCCTGCTTTGAAATCTAAAGTCAAAGAAGATATCTTACTGAGATGGTAACAAAGAAGAATTACTTGTTCCTTCCAAATCTGTGCTTTGTTTTCTTGATGTTTTTTGAAATCATTTTGCTAAAGTTTTAAAGAAATGGTTTGCTGGGTCCCATTTTTGCCCTACCTGGCATCCAGAAGCACTCTGCAGGCCGACAATGCACCTGTTTTGGGCCTCCTAAAGCCTCCGTGCGTCCCATTTTTGCCCTTCCCATTATCAGGGAGACTGAAAATGGGACCCCTGGAGGCTGCCGGAGGCCAAAAACACACCAGTTTTTGGCCTGCAGAGTGCTTCTGGAATGCCAGGTTGGGCAAAAATGGGATGCCTGGAGGCAAAAAAGTATTTTTTTTCTTGTTGTTCTCCTCTAAACCAAGGTCCATCTTATAGCCTGATAAATACAGTAATATCTGTTTTCAACCATTATATGATTTCATTTTTCCTATTATGTCTTCAACTCGGAAATCTGCAACATCATCCATCTCCAGAAAGACTAATACAGATGACTGATTTCCTGAAAATAAAAATAAAAATGCCTCAAAACTCAAAAGATTATCACACTTTGTGAGATTTAGTCCATGTAAACTTGAAATTCCACATAACCTCCCAGAAGAATGCTGATTCTGACATCGGTGGTCTGAACAAAATAACTATTCTAGCCATCTTGTATAATTACCAGAACTATTGGGAATACAACATAATGTGATTTATAAGACAAAATTGATTTGAATATAGGCTTTAAGCTACAAATGATTCTATATATTCTGGGAATACATAGCCTGATAATCACACTTGTTTTGCAATTTTATTCAAAATGAAGTTCATACTTGAAATTTTATTGTACTGTGGTGGATTATAGTCTTTATTACCTTACATTAGGCAGGTAAGCAATAATTTAGGGGGGTATCTGTTCTAACGTATCTATGAAAATGGAAGTACCCATTGGAATATATAGCAGATGTTTGAAGTCTTTTAATGAGTGAATGAGATTATGCATAGCTTATCTGCATATATTATCAAAATGATGGAACAAATGTTAGCTTCAAAAGTTTATCATAACAATTCTGGAAAACTATTCTAAGACACTTTACAAATAAGAAGTTCATTTTACAGCATTTAGTATATTCTTTCTCCCTGTTAAGCTTGTAAATTACAAGTCTACTGTATAAACAGAAATGTGTCTTGATTAACCTGATTCTACGAATGTTTTATTATTTTCTGAATGTGAAGAACACTTAAAAATAGAAATTATAAACATTAGTGCAAATTACAAGTAAGTGTTCCCAAGATTAAAATTGTATTAATTACACTGGAACCAACATAGATAAAATCATCATGTTGCTAGCAGTAAGGCTTGCAGATAATTATTACAATACCATTGTTTAAAATTTGTATTTATTATGGTTATTTTAAAAAGAGAATCTATTTTCTTTTAGAACACCATTGTCATAACTTGAAAATATTACTTCACCCTATTAAAAATCTAACCTGCACCCATATTCTGAACTCATGAAATTTCAGTTCCTTAGTACCAATTTCTAAGTGACTTGCAGAACATGTATACATCATTAGAGTTGGAATTAAACCTATGGTATATAATTTCTGTATGTCCATACTTTATAAAATGAAGTTTGCTTCTGTTATGTTAGTGCATCCAATCGGCACAGGTCATGACTGTGAATTGAGTTGTTGAATATTATGGTTACTAATTTTGCTGCTGTGGTCATACTTTTGGTGACCTGCAGCACAAAGGTCTCTCTGATCTATCCACTAGCATTCCATTGGTAAAGCAAAAGCTAAGATTGCTGCTATAAATCACCCTTTAATTTACTGAATTTCTCAAAGTGAAAAGAGTTGTAATAGTTACTTTATTGCTTTATTTGGGATCATGAGATCAGTGAAGTTATTAGAGAAAAGAGAGGGCAAGTCAAATATGTGGTCCTTCACTGGTGCTATGATTTCATTAGATTGGATGTATTTCTGTAAAACTACAGGTAATATAGCTGTGCGAAGGTGAAAGTTGGACGCATGATTGTGTTACATGCCATTCTTCATTAACCTCAGCAAACTACATAGGAAGATAGTCAAAAAGCAGAACAGAATGACAACTATCTTGCAAGTATTTGGAGAATCTGGACTTCTGCCCCTTTCATCTCTTGGAACAGTTACAGTGAGGAAGCACAGAAAATCAGCACTATGAACATGAAGTGTTCCTGTTCAAATTTCTGTATTGAAATAAAAAGCATAATAAACTACACATATTCTTACAGTGATAGCAAATGAGTCTGTTGTGTTGTTTTTATAAAAGAAAACACTAAACAAGAGGTTCTTCAACAAAGACTACCTATAATTCATCAATATCCTATTTTTCTGCATTAGTAGTTGGAACATAAACTTGGATAACTGTTAAAAGATTGACCATGAGCCATGAAATCTAATTGATGCTATTCAGTCTTTGACTGCATTGTACTGCCAGGTACTGTATTGTCCTTGCTATATTCTTCACAGCTATAGAAACAATACTATTCCTTTGTCATTTTAATGTCCAGAGTAGTAAATAGTGGGATTCTATGATTGAAAATGTTCAATCCTGGTCTGTCTCAGTTCACTAATGCCTAGAATGTCAATTTGTAGTCATTTCAATTCATCTTTCACTGTACTGAGGTCTTCTGTGTTCATGTTACTTACATCCCAGATTTCCACTGTCTTAGAGCTTCTAGTTTTCTTTTCCTGTGTGGCAACATCATCAGCACGATAATGATGGTTTTAATGTAGCTCATCATAAACACCATTTATATAGTGAAATATTATCAGTGCTTTCCCAGACACAAGTTAAGTACCAGCCTACTTGAGCAGGCCATCATCCAACTTCTATTGTCAATCCCTTTATATTGTTTATCATGAGTTATTCTTTAACATACAGTATATGCAACAAGTTCCTCCAAGCATTATAAACTTTTGTTCTCTTCATACTCTAAACAAATATAAGATAAAATAATTCTCCCAGTTTGTGGGTTCAGTAAAATCAAGCAAGTCAATCTAGAAGACTTCAAAATTTTTAAAAAGTAAGGTGCTTTCACAAATCCATTTTAATGTTATACAAATTTCAAGCACCTTCAATTTTGTGACTTTTGCTTTGACACCGTGTTCCTCTCTGTGGCATTAAGCTTATTGACCACAAATCCCACAAACATTAAAAAAGCACTATTATGGTTGGCCAAACAGTCACAGATTGGGTTTGGCATTTTTATCTCTTGAATCCTTCCCAAAGACCTGGAATAGCAAAATATTGCTATTATTATACCATCAGCACATGATGTTATCCTTTAAAAAAGGGAGGAGGATTCTTGTTTACTGCTATAGCAATATAAGAAAATTAAGGGAAAAGATGGGGAAAGGAGGAGGTTGGTCCTCCATTGAGGGACTGAAGGGAATGTCAGTTATTCAGGCAATTGACAAGTATATGTTCTACCACTTGCTGATTTCTACAAAGGATCTGTCTTTAAAACTGTCAAAGAGCCTCTTCTGGCAATGCAGAAAATAGAGAAGACCTGTCAATAATGTTTTCATATGGACATTTCACTCACTGTGCTTTCTGAAGAAGATCTATACTGTAATAAGGTTCTTTCTCATCCATTCATGTACTGTAGATGCCTGATGTCTTCCACTTAGACAGGCACCTTATCTTAACCAAGTAACTCCACAAGAAGTTATCATTCTAGTATGCTGACAGCTCTTCAGGAATATCTGAAAAAGAAGTCCCAAGGCAGCTGTGGTATTCCAGAGTACAATGGATGTGATGGACTGTTGACATCTCCTAGGGTACTGTCAATCAAGACATTCTTAGATGAAGCCAGACAAGTGACAACACTATAATTCCATGGCATTTATTTTAAAAAAAGAAATAATAGACTTTGTCTCTGCATTTTGGATAACCTCTGGCTTTTGCACACTAGCTAATAACATAGAATGTGTTAGTTTGAATGTAATGAGAGTTGTTACAAATTGAATTTTAATTGGACTGTGGTTGGTGGTCTTGTTCTGAAATTGGAAGAGGCATCTGAACTGAAATTGGCAGAAGTATGTGAAGTAAACTCGTCAGAGAAAATATTTTCAACTGTAACCAAATATTTCTTTTGAAAATAGCCACAAGATTTAAAAGGATAACAATTTCTGCTATGTTTCAAAATCATGTGACTTCCTATGAAGAAATACATTCTAGGTTGTGTTATTATTTATAGGTTATAACCTCGAAAGACAGGGAAGTCTGTGTGATGAAGCATTGTTTCACAGACTCCAGTGGTTGACAACCATGAGAAAGAATAACAAGACAAATCTACATCTATTTTTGTCTTATCTTGATGTCATCTGTTTATCCTCCTATTTTCCTTGTCATTCTTGGTACAGCCAAATGTATTTGGTACAGCCAAATGTATTTTCAAATTGAGACACTATATTGTAAGAAGACATGGAATTTTCAAATTGAGACACTATATTGTAAGAAGACATGGAATTTTCAAATTGAGACACTATATTGTAAGAAGACATGGAATACATCGTCTGATTTTAAAGGATCCTTGCACAATGAATGAAATCAGTTTGATCTTTTATAAACATTGTTTCTTATGATTTGAGTTTAATACATTAAAGCTAAATAAATTGTTTTGTTGTAATGAGCCTTACCTTTCAGTTAACACAAAAAAGAATAAGACAGTTAAAGCAACTATTTTGACTGAGGGATAATTTTAGCAGTCACTCATGATTTTCAACTTTTCATTTATTTAATCCAAGCTTTACTATATAGTCAAACCAATATTTTTCTTGCATTTCAATTATGTTTTTCATTCTTTCATGTTGATAGATAATAAAAACACTTGCAAGTTTGTATTGATTTTTACCATATTTATATTGTTTTGACTATTATTGTTCTCATCATTAATTTCATTTTTTTAATTTATTAATATTTTTCATCTGCTACAATTGATCTCAGTAGTTTACCGTAATAACATATATGAAAATGCTTCCGTGTTATAAAGTTAAAATTACTGATAAAATTATAAAATTAAGAACCATAGTACTTTGATGAATCCCAGGAATTGTGCACTGTCATAGACCTTTAATAATTATTAATTTATTTATTTATTTTATTTTATTAG
>AZIM01001799.1:110764-122358 GCA_000516915.1 Ophiophagus hannah | reverse complement strand
TGTAGTTCATGTCATGTGGTCACATCTGTAATCCTGATTGGTCACNGAATTGACCCTTGGTTGGGTTGGGGGAAGCCTTTGTGCTCTTTCTTGCTTGGACCCCAGCATCGTGCTGGTGTCTTTCCCTTTGCTCCATCAGTATGGGATGAAGATAACTGTATTTTCACACTGTGAAGACGACTATGCAAAGATTAGACATTAGATGAATCTCAACATAACTGTGAGTTATACCTTGAGGATGCCTATTACAATCTAATAAAGAAACTTTGTGTGGAAGCCTTTGTAGAGTTTACCTGACTGTCTTTATATTCAGCCAGCAATTTAAAGACAGAACAGTGAAAATACAGTTTTATCTGAATTCCTATGAAGAGTGAAGATATAATCAGATTGCCGATGAAAAAGTGAAATTGCAGTTTAATCGGAACTCCCAAAGTGAAATTACAGTTTAATCGGAACTCCCAAAGTGAAAATACATTTAATCTGATATCCTGTGGACAATGGAAAGATGATTAATCTGATATCCTAGGAAAGTAAAAAGATGAAGGATTTAAACCCTGAATCCTCTTTCTCTCTCTCTTTGAGCAAGGAAGTTAAAAAACCTGTTTGAATTACTGGGAGGGGCCAGAAATCCCCCCATTTGCAAGAGACAAACAAGTGGCATTTTCTCTATTTCTCCCTGCAAGCCCTCTAGTTATTGTCTTCAGACCTTTTTACAAACTACAGTTGGAAAAGACTGAGTAATCTTTCCTTGCGTCTTAAAACAAAGAGAAAAGGAGACAAAGTTTGGAGCCATAAAGATTCTTTCACTAGGAGGAGTTGAAACGAGCCATAAATGCCTCTAGTCACTTCGCATATGAAACCAACTCCCTAAAGAGGGAATCTACATATGTTAAGGAGATGACTGATTTCCCCATGGAAACCAGTCATAAATGCCTTTAGCTGCTCACAGGCAGAGTAGCAAACCAAGCCCCCCCCCCAAAGAGGTAACCAAATCCAGCCTATTGTTTAACTTTGATTGCAAAGCTGAAGAAGCATTTCCCTTTACTGGAATTTAGAGGCAAAAGGAAGTCACCTGATCACAGTTTGATCCAAGCATTAATTTAAATCATAGCATCCTTTGGTGACCACTCTTCATAGCATAACTTCCTAAATTCAGCTACCTGCTTGCAGAACCACCCCGTGGTCAAGTAGTGAATTTCAGAGGAGTTTCCTAAATTCAGCTACCCACTTGCAATGCACTCTAGCAGCCAACCTGTGTACTGCACTGGCATCTTCCAGACCTTGCAACGCACACCCTAGTGGCCAACCAGTGTACTGCACCAGCATCTTCCAGACCTCACAACACACTATAGCAGCCAACCTGTGTACTGCACCAGCATCTTCCAGACCTTGCAACGCACTCTAGTGGCCAACCAGTGAATTTCAATGGAGTCTCCTAAATTCAGCAACCCCCTTGCAATGCAGCCCAAGGATCAAGTAGTGAATTTTCATTGGCATCTCCTAAATTCAGCTACCCGCTTGCAGCGCAACCTAGTGGAAAAAAGGGGAATTGCACAGAAAATGACTAAATTTTCCAAAATTCACCTTTTGCCAATCTAAAGCAGGGCAGCGTCTTCAGCCATGACAGCATTACGGAAGGTAGCTGACAATGCCTCCCTCAGCTTCAACCTTGGAGAGTTGGAAAGAGAGAGCCCGGATAAAAGTGTCAAGGCCTATGTGGATGAGCAGTACTCGCTACAGCACGAGCAGGTGGAACCGGCACAGCTAATTAGCAGTCTCGTAAAACCAGGGGATTGAAGGGGAGAATCTCAACCACAGGCTCTAAATGACAGTCCAAAAATTGACGTTATAAGACCTAAAACTCGAGATTCCATTCCTGAAAACAGAAAATCTACCCCAATGTCTCAAGACCTACAGGGCAAGCAAATTAGCCCACAAGTGACAGTGAAGATTTCTCAACTCAACAGGTAGACATGCAAGCAGCCACAACTGGCACACTCAATCCACAAAAGGAAGAAGTGCACTTCATGATATCAATGTACACTGTACCACGAAACACGGTGGAGAGGAGAGCTACTGGACCCTGTATAGCGCCATTAGATGGGAGTTCCCAGTTCCCACTGTTGCCTATGTTAGAATGGGATGGATACCATACTTCCCCTGCCACTTTTCCTTCTATGTGTTAATCAAAACAAATTTCATTGAAAACTCAAATCTACTAAAAATATACTATACCTTGCAAAAAGTAGGTTCTATAAAGAGTAATCTGCTTGTCTTGGCAGATGATGACATTATAACAGCTCAAAATATGAAATGTAATTATTATTGTCTCATCACTATAGCTAGAAGTATTATTAATGGCCATAAAATTATCCAGGCTTTTTAAATATATATGTGTGCTGTTTTTTATTAATTTATTGAGGCTGCAAGTATCAAGCAACTGACTGTGCCATTACATAAACGCAAATGTGAAAATAAACCCTGCTGGTTTGTAGCCACTAGTACAGAAAAAAGGAAGTCAGATGCAGTTAAAATACATCCAAATTATTACTTGTCTTTTCCCTTCCCTCAGATAATTATTTTGCTAGATCCTGTGTTCTATTTCAAGCATTTAAAAAAGGAAAACAATTTAAAGTGATAGAATTTATCTAACATGTCTTCCTGACACAACACATAGAAATCTTGAAGTAAAAGAGCCTATGTCCAATGATGTTTAACGCATAAAAAGATTTGCTTACAATAGTGCCAAATGAACCTATGGATTTATACACAAAATTGAACTATGACACATACTCATCAAAACAGTCATCATTATGTTTTTCCTAAATGCTGCTAATTGGTAAAGGACTTTATAAACCTGTATTGAATATACAGGTTTTCTCTCATTTCTTTAATGGAGTCATCTCAAATGAAGATAGCTGTTTTATTTTGAGCGCAAGACCAAACATAGATTACCTTCTTTAAATATGACATAGTTTCTACGGACTGAAACTTCGTGATCTACTATCCAGTAATACGTAGGGGACAAGATGGGAGAGGAAGGGAGGGAAGGGAAAGGAAATACATGCCTATGCTAAATTGATACACAGCAGATACCAGGTTTTAAAAGTTCTGTTTAGTGAGCTACACAGTTTTCACAATTTAGTGACTGATAATTCATATTTTGTCGGAAACTAGATATGCCAGTCACAAGCAGAAGGTACAAGTTCCACAACAATGCCAATGAACTATCCTATATCATCTGCTACATAACACAGCACAGGAATAGCTAAGGCATACAAATTGAGCAAATGCAGTGGAGTTCTGAAAATTTGAGTTCTGTGTAACAAAATGCCAATAACTAGACAAGCCATCTCATTAGAGTTATCTCTTGTTATTCCAACTATGACACTTTAATGGTTCGATAACTTAGCAAATGTTTGTGCATCTTAGATCTTTCTAACAACACAGGCTTGGTATATAGATTACATAACACCATGCATGTTTTAATTCATGGCTTGTCTGACAAGTGATAATTACTTATTTGTTCATAACACAAAGCATAAACAATAGATTACAAATGATGATGATTTATTTAACAATCATGTTAAAATGAATTGAAAAAAATATTTTCAGGATTAATGTCACAGGACATTTAGAAAAGCTTTGAATAAGTTTGCAGATCAACACTTCAAACAGGAGTTTGCCTCAAATTTTATATTTCAATATTAATAATGCAGTCAAATCTGCTGAATGACAATATCTGAAATCAACATTCTTAGAAGTTGTAAATTTAAGAAGTTGTTTTAATTGACTGATTCAAAATAAGCCTAACAATAATGTTATCTGTTTGGATTGCAGCAACTAACCTTTTGGTTTAATGTAACAATTTGACATTTCCACAAATGCAGAAAACATACTAATCAGTGGTGGGATTCATTTTTTTTTTTTTACCACTGGTTCTGTGGACGTGGTTTGGTGGGTATGGCAGGGGGAGGGGACTGTNTGCCAGTTCTCCGAACTACTCAAAATTACCTGCTGAATACCACCTCTGATATTAATGTAATATGTACTCCAAATATTGAGTTGTCGCAATGGAATTTGGTTTGTATAATTATAAGGCAATTAATTGTAGCTGAAATTGTAACTTAACAATCTGGAAAATTATGGCAATGTCAAGTCTGAAATCAGATTTCAACTGAATTAATGACTAAAGTTTCCAAACTCAAAGCCAAAAGTCAGAAAAAGTAATTTAGTTTTAGCAAAAAAAACCCACCTCCTACTTACAAACATAATTATATTTTTAAAAATTGAGTAAAATTTATAGTGTGTGTTGATTTATTTGGAAAAAGATTGACATAGCATTGAATTATAAAAAACATCATTCAGGTCTACAGTATGTGAATTTAAACCATCCTATTCTTGAACAAGATTAAGAACAAAATTCATTACAACTGCTTTTACTAATAAACAAAAATGTTAAACTTGGACTATGAAAGTCAAATCTTCAACCATAAAGGCTCATGGTGACCTTAAACCAATTAATATTTCTAACTTGTTTTAGAGTTTTATGAAGATAAAATAGGAAAAACCAAGTATACCATCTTGAACTCTGGAAAATAAGGAAGAATGTAAATACAATATTTTAAGAGCTATAAGTCATACTTTTCTGAAATATGTATATAGATACCCACAAGCTAATTCCAGCTTACCTGTTTCAAATCCAAATGTTGGCACAATATCAACTGTCCCATGGAAGGCTCCTGCCCATGCCGAGGTAGCACAGCTGACAGTAGTAGGATCTGACTTCGTTGCATCACACTGTGGTGGAGGAATCTTGCCTGCACAAACTGAGGGCACTGGCAAAGGTCTGTATCGTGGGTCGAGATGTGAAGTCGGATGATGGTGATGATGCATGTGTACATGGGGATGATGGTGATGCATGTACATATCATGCATATGTCCATATGAAGAGCTCACCTGAGATGCTAAAGGATAATGCCAAGACTCTGGCATGTTAGATGAGGAAGGTGGAGCAGTCTGATGCAACGTATGTCCTGGCCAGCTGTTAGGATCTGCTACTGAAAAGCTGCTTGGTATAGTAATGGGAAAATCACGATGAATTCCACTTAAAGATGGTGGAGGTGGAGTTTGATAAGAACTGGTCCAAAATGAAGCTGGGAAGCTCCTCCTTTGGTTTGCAGTCGTTGTGTTTTCTTTTAAGAGAAAATGCTCATGAAAGTATATCAATAAACATAGCACATTTTATGATGTATAGTGACCAGTGCTTTATATCTATTATACCTTTTAAATTAAATCTAAAATTAAATTCATATTATTAAAACAGAATGTGAAATAATTGAAAATATGATGAACTAGTGATTTTTGAATCAAGGAGGTAGTTTTTAAAAACTGTATAACACCATGAAAAAATATTGAAAATTATGGAGACAAATATATTTATATTTCTTATAAGAATGGGCGGTCTCAAACTGCCTTATAAAAGATCTCTACAGGGCTGTTGTTCAACAGAGAAGGCACAATTACTATTTAGATATATCCTAACGGAAAGGACCCATGACATGTCAGCCTTGCCAGTACTCAGGAAAATATGATCATAGGCAGATTGTCCTGCAGTTATCCTTAGTCTATACCAGTGTTCCCTAACCACAGCTACTTTAAGATATGTTAACTTCATCTTCCAGAATTGCCCAGCTAGCATCGAACTCCATACATGCTGGGTTGAAAAATGCTGTTCTATGTCAACTATGACCTTAGAGGTGACAAACAGATTGAATTACAGCAGAAAGCACCCTTGGACTGGAAATCATGGAGTAGTGTGTTGAACATGCACCCCAGCAATAAGCCTAGGGGTTAAATTTACCTGATGGCAGTTTTGTTGCTGGTCTGTATGGATTCCTGTTAGATTTTCTGGAATGTATTAGGTATTATTAATTTAGGATTCTATTATTTCTATTGTTCTGAAACAGAGGTTTTAATCCTTTGTTTGCAACCCAGAGGCACTGTTATGATTTCTGTCAATTTAATATGTTAATTTAGTTTGTTCCTATTTTTGTTTGTTGTAGCATTATATTAATGATTAATATACTGAGAAATAATCAGATTAGTTACAATACTTTCCACAAATTCTGAAAATCCATATAAATCATTTGTTCATGCAATTAAGTTACAATACTCTATGAATTCAAGATACTACTATGAATCTATGAATTCAAGATGCTACTATCTCTTTAGATCTGGCCATCCAAAGTAAACTTAAATTGTTTCTTAGTTGTATTTCTTCATTGAGCTTTCTATGGTCTTAGTCTGCTGTTAAACTAGTGAAAATAATTAGAAGAAAATATGTTATATGGTTTTAAATTTACTAGTGTCTGAAGAAACATGTGTAGTAATATTATTGGAACTATCTAATATAAAATAATGATAAGCAGAATAGAAAAGAAAGAACTAGAGAAAAATCACAAAATACAAAGATCTTTACATAGAAGTAGAACAACTGTGGCAAAGGAAAGCAAAGATAGTAATAGGTGTCTTAGAAGCAATCCCAAAGCAATAGGATCACAGCTTGAAAATACTTGGCAATGGCAAGTATCAATTGCCAAGGATGTAAGCTTTACTTTGAAAAGCTTACATCCTGTGACAATACCTTTAATACTATCAGACCACAACGTCTGCCAATCCAAAGTCCTTGGAAATGCCAAATCCAGATGTCTAAACATCTGGCTGATTATGCAACCAACCTAATAATGTTATACTATCTTTTCATATATAAAATTCAAAGCAGCAAACATGCCTAAGACTTCTGTCCCCTCTCTATTTTTCCACAACAACCTGTAAAGAGGGTTGGGATGAGAGAGAATGCCATCTCAAAGTCAACCAGCTGGCTTTCATAGCTACAAAAAAGCACAGTCAACCCAAATTGTTGGATTTGTGCTATTACTATGATTACCTTTAATAAGAGGTGAGAAAATTACTTAGTGGCATAGTAGTGTCCAAATTTCTAAAAGTGGAAAACACTTCATAACTTTTTTTTCTGCCATTACAAAACAGAAGAATATTGAATATTTTTTATTTGCTCTTATATCAAGATAAATCAGCAGGTAATTCTTAAACCTGAATTATTTTCAATGTTGGTATGGGTCTGGGATAATTTTAAATCTCCAAAATATTTTTATAAAAAACTAAAGAGTAAACTTGAGATACATATTAATTCTTTATAAGAACTCTACAATAAAGAACTGGAAGGTCACATACTAATAATTTAAGAGCTCTGAAGATTAAAAAAATTGTTTGTTTTTCTGCAAATAAAATCATTGAGTAAAAGGTTACCTTTTATGATTATTGAAAAATCAGATAATTTTTTAACTTTTTAAAAGTATTTGTTGCCAATCCCATAATAGTGGAAGTGTAAAATGGTTGGAAAGATGCTAACTCCTATGATATAGGCTTATATCACTATGTTAATTTCATATCCATACATTTGATTAGATGGTTTAAATTGGTTTGCAGAGTTGAATATACTTTTGAATTACATATCCCATGTTTTGAATTTATCATTATTGGAAGAATTATGCCAACTATTGGCAAAGTTTGAGGTGCTACAAAATGATACTACTCTTCAGTGTACTAAAAACAGAGAAGTCAGAATGACAATTTTGAATCAACACTGTATGTTCACCTTGTCTATTAACTTAAAGTTAATTGATATAATGACCAATGTTATTCCACATGACCACACACTGATATGTTTAAAATTGGGCAAATGATTTTCTCTATATATGATATGCATTTCAATTGCTTTCTAGTGTTTTGAATTATTTATTATTCTTACTTGTTATTTATCTATACATTAAGACTTAATAATGATGAGTAATGCAATGGCCTAGAGTGTGTCTAGCCTCACACTCAGGAGGCTGTGAGTTCAATATTGGGTAGAAGCAGATATTTTTCTCTTTGGACATGATGAGAATATATCTGCTGAATATAACTCCACATTGGTGACAGGAAGGGCATCCAGCCAGTAATCACTCAGCTGCATTAAGTTGCCCAGACTCCACCTTGCAAGGATTATGGGGTCATTAAAAGATGATTTGATTAAGGATAATAATGATAATTAAAACATTCCCAGCTGTTTTTACGTTCTGCTTGAAGCTGTTTAGATTCTATCCAGCCAGGGCAATATTTCTGCTAGCTAGCCCAATTTCTCTAGCTGCATCTCTTATGTGCTGGTTGCAGATAGATAGTTTTGTGTTGTATTGTATTGTTTTTGTTCTTTAAATAATAATATAGTAAGATGAAAGAAATCACAGTACGTGAAGAAAACAATGTACAATTCAGTTTTCCTTTTAAAACTTACCTCTCCATAAATCTGTTTTGGTTTTTGAAAGAAGAGCCTCTGAATTGAAGTTATTGGCTTGATTTAAAGCTCTTGAAAAGTGTTCATCCACCACTGAGCCAATATCTCCCTGAAAGTAGGTGAAAAGGACGCAGCGAGAATTAAGGTATTCCATTTCAGTAGGCTGATCTTTCTCCTCTTCCTCTTGCTTATTAGAAAGTGTCACTTCCAAAGTTTCTTGCATCTTGCTGTATACAACTATTTTATTCTAAGAAGAGAGAAAAAATGGATAAATAATAGAATAATACATAATTACATATCATAAAAGCTAATGATTGTCAACCTATGAAAATGAATATACATTATATATTTGTTACAACTGTCATTCATGACCCATTCTCCATAGTAGGAAATTTGCTAATTAGTTGCTATCATGGCCTGTTAGGATCTCCCTTATATTTCCCATTTGGTTACTTGATTGTGATAGAAAAAAAATTAAAACAAGTCTTTCTGAATGTTTCATAATGGTGAAAAAAATCCTATCTCACTCCTAAACAAATACATTTTTTTATGATGTCTCTTTCCCAGGGTGAGCAATCATGATCAGTAGAAAGAAGAGAAAAGTAGTCCCTTCCCTCAGTGAAAAAGAGTAAGTATTCAGATATGAAAAATAGACGCCATATATTTTGATGAAGAAAAGAAGAATGCCAACAATTTTTATTTCAGTGTTATTCAGCTTTAAGATGTTTCATATTTAACAAAAGCAAATTCTTTGCAATATTTTTGTGCATTGCATAAAAATGCAGATTTAAACTGAATAAATAATGTGGAAAACAAAAGAATTATAATGTCAATCATATGCTTAATTACTTGGAAGTAAGTCTTAATTATTTTCCAATAAAACAGACAATTATGCTAGGAAAAAAACCAGCCCAATTTAAGCCAATAATTTTCAAAATATTCCTTTTTTTTTTACAAAAAACTTGTCTATTACAACATGATACCCCAATACTCTATTATAAAAATCAAAATCAAAATTTAAGTAAAATAAATCATAATGTTTCAAAGCAGTTTAGATTTCTAGATATGAAAAACATCTGCTCCTTGACAGACAAGTTTGTTCAAAGTAGATATTAGTGTCATACAACATTAAATTATAAATCAATAAATATTACTTTAAATAAACTTGAATACCTACATCCAAAAATCAGTTACAATTCAACTGAAGGGGAGAGAACTCCAGATTTATACTGCTCTGACACTGTAGAATGGGCTTGAAATAATTAGCCTGGTTTTCATAAAACTGCTCACAGTAGCAGAAAGAAAGAAAAAATAAAACAGAAATTATTGAAGTTTAGACCATATTTGTGAATTCCAACCAAGATAGTATTAAGGGTCACTTCCCATGTATGGAGAAAATATTTTTGTGTGTGTGTGCATAATAATGATAAAACCTCATGGAATGCAGTAAAAACAAAAAAAAAGTGAATTCTCAGATGACTGTATTGGGGCCAAGTCAATATTAGTCCCACTTCACCCACGCACAGCATAGTCTAAAAGTGCTGTCATCCTGATAAGAATGTACTGATTTATTTTGTTACATCAGATTCTTAAGTCAAAGAGTAAAAGCTGAATTTCAAAAATAAAATTTTATATGTAGTTTTTATATTTTTTTCACTTTTCTTTGAAATCAGTACTATAATCAAATATATAACAAAGTGCTGCTTTCTATCATTTATTTAAATTTTGGCAGATAACTCTGCACATATTTAGCAAAGAAGTCAGTGAAATTGTATTTAATAAAACATATCTACTGAAACTGCTGCCATGGTAAATGTATATGCAGACATTTGATTCATATAATTCTTAATTTTGTTGTATCGTGGCTGTTTGGAACTGATATAGTACTGACCTGAACAATCAATAGACTTCATTAAAAACAAACAGCAAGCAGTAGAAACAATATAAGCAACATAATATTATGGCACTTTTAGCAGAAATGTGTTCATTTACTCAGACACTATATTTCCATGCCTTAGAACTCAGTTAATCAAATACTCTTATGCAAAGGATTAAAGTCTTTGCAGTAATACATCCTATAGCTTTTAAAATGTTTGCTGTTACAAAACAATTTTCTATTTGAAACTATGGGACATTTTATTTCTGGTGACATATATAAAAGACTAAAACTCAAAACTGACCAGGCTTTCCATTTAAGAATAACTTATTGTGCTTTAGAGTCTACAATCATCATATTGATCAAATTTACACTATATCAAACTTTAAATGTTTCTTGGAACCTACTTTTAATTTAGACAAAACAATATTACATTACCTTTTAAAAGAAAATTCTAGTCATTTATTCTGAAGACATGTACCATGTACCATACTGAATTTAACGTGAATTGTTTCTAGACTTGCTGTATATTCAAAACTGGGGCATAAATGCAGAAAAATAGTCTTCCTTAAGGACAACCTTCAGCTTTTATTCAGAATTAATGATGAATTCATGAATTCACAGCTCCAACTTTCCTTCTTTTTAGCAATTTATGCAAGCAGGCTTACTCTTCCAAGTCCTGTACATTCCTACTTCTATGATAATAGCAGAACTTTGTACAGATATCAGGTGACTCAGAAAAGGGACAGAGTGGCTCTCAATATTGTGTTCACAAAGGTTTTCACATTCCAAGAAGAGGATAACTCAAGAAACCCTCCAGCCTTGGGCACAGAATTGGTAAAAAGAAGAAAAAATAGCAAGCTGGCTGTATCTCCCACAATCCTCTGATACTGATACCTCCAATTTTGGTCAGGTGGGAAATAACTTTAAACATGAAGTGCTACCAGTTTGCAGTATATTAGTTCTATGTTACGGAACATAGCAGCACCTTTTCTTCTGCCCTCTTAGGCAGCCCTCTTACAGGTTCCTTGTTAAGACTGATCATCTGATAGCATCTCATCTTCATTTTCAGCCATCTAGCTATCAAAATCATCCAAGCTCCTCCAGAGACAAAGCTCCGGTGCTCCTCATTTGAGCAGACACTTCATCAAATGACAGTGGCTGAAGCCACCCTACACCTACACTGCTCAGAGCCTGCCCAAATACTCATAGAGTGGCAAAAAAGAAAACTGCCATTCACCATGTAGGGGCATTTTGGATCATATTCAGACTCAGGTTTGAAGGGCTAGAATGGAATAGAAGACTTTATTGGCCAAGTGTGATTGGACACATAAGGAATTTGTCTTGGTGTAAATACTCTCA
>AZIM01001799.1:81792-92883 GCA_000516915.1 Ophiophagus hannah | reverse complement strand
ATCCTTGCTTTTTTCCCCTGCCATATAAAACTTTACCACTTTCTTGTTGGGAGGAGGGAGGGAGAAATAACCAATTATTTATATTTCTTTTATTGGATAGAAGCAGATAGGGAGAAAATTGCATTTTAGACCTCCCTGCTGGTTGGAAAGTTGACAGCAGGTTTGTTTATAATGATTTTAATAGAAACTAATAGGTTGTTGTTTGGGAAAGTTCCATCCTAGCAAGGACATCCACATCAGGAAGCTTAGAGAAGTCAAAATGGCAGGCACAGTAAAATTGAACTTTTTCTTTCACATGTGTCAATATTCTGTGGTGTAAAAAGGGGTAGGACTTCAATCCATGGTAATGCCTGCAATTTTGCCCACTAGCCCCAGCTGCGTGTTCCTGCCAAGGGGTCAGTTTATTCACACAGGTTTAGCTATTGTGTGAAAAACAAGGCTACTGGGAACCATGCCTATAAGGTAAAATTTTCTCAAATCAAACATGAGACAAGTTCATGCAGTTGATTTGGTCACAGAAAATAGTTTGGCCCTGTGTTCTTTCATGCCATTTTCCTTTTTATTCCTCAGTCTAAAACTATAACTTTGGTATTTTGTTGTGATCCCCTATTTGTAATAATCATTAACCTTAGACAGCCATGAAAACTAAAATTTGCTCACCTTGTACTGCATCTCCAAGGGATACTAATAAGCACCTTTGCAACTCCATGTGATCTAAGACCAGCTAACATCATTAGGTGCTAGTAAAATCAGAATAACTATTACAATTTACCAGATCAGAAAAAGAGTCAAGAAATGATAGTTCCAATTCAGAGTGAACTATAGAATATTTGTTGTTTGTTTAAACTTTTTTTTTTAAATTAATTAAATTAAATTAATTAATCTATTTACTGGTTAAAATCATTTTCCTATCCTGTTTTGGATTTACTACCTCCACTTTGGCAAAGCTGAAATGTTTCTGTATATTGATGCTGGCATGTTTATACATCCTTTTTTATAAACACGTTGGATGTGCTGGTTATGAAAAATTCAGCCACCTACTTTAATTATGCATCATAGTACCTATCTCTTCACCCCAAACATAACAGAACGAAAGATGTAATGCATGAGTCATAAAGTCATATCATTACTCTAGCCATGAAATATTTACTGATTTAAAAAGGAAAAATAGAAATATTTTAAGCAAATTCATAGGGAACTATTCCAAAACTGTTAGAGAATTCAAGCAAACAGGATATCTTGGTGAATGAAACCTCTTTTCAGAAACAGCTAAGATTTTAGAAAGAGACTCATAAACCTGATCACATTAATAGGACACACTTTTCCTATACAGTTATGATTCATACTGAAATAGCAAAATGTGTGGACATTTGGTTGTAGGTGGGCATTCATCAGTTTGAATTTTGGACAGGAAGAATGTAAACCCAGATGGTGGACAGCTTGAGACACTCAGTCAAAAGGCAAATACTTTGGCATGGAAAAAGTCAAAACTCACGTGTCAGTTATTAACCATTTCATCCATTTGTGAAAGTTTGGGTGCAAATATCTACCATATTTATTTATTTATTAAGGTACATTGACATTGAACAGTGTAAATGAACTAAAAGTCAAAAAATGTTAATAAATGACAAAATGCAGTAAGAACCACAAAAAAGAACAACAGATAAACAAAACCAAAGAAATCAATACTGTGATGGATGTTACCAATTCTTTCAGGTAGAATTCTATGGAAAGGAAAACAGTACTGCTGTGGCTTACACTGACCAAAATATTCAATAGAATTCATATACGCTGTGTAGTGCATGGCAAAAATATATCCTTTCTGGCTTTTTTTTTTTTTGCTCCCTTTATTCCTCTACTCTGAAGGAAGCCATGACCAAGTCTTGGTCTAGAGCAACCAGTTTAAGGTACAGCTCAGACTTAAGACTTATTCCCAGCTATCATCATTAAAACTGATGCCCAGGTTTGATCTCTGACTCAATGAAAGGTTCTAGATAATCTGCTTCCTCTAGGGCACTGTGCAAATGTAATCCCAAAACTCTTTTTACCACTTTTCCTAAAAAGAGGTTAGAGACCAAGCAATAGTTTTTTTAAAAAAAAAATCAGCCATATCTATGTTACACGTAATTTTGCTCTTTTATTTGTGTGGAAAAGTATCATTAGAGTTGTATAGTCTATTTTGGACCTATTGAACAAGAAATGCATCTCAAAATCAGAAACAGCTCTCATCAGGAAAGATTTCGAAAATAAAATTTCTTTATGAACTGGTCAGGCAATAGTAGTACCACAAGGTAGAAAAAGAGGACTAACTAATTGATCAAACATTATTATAAAAGAGGATGGGAATGGAGTTTATTTATTTATTTAGCATATGGCAAATACATGGACCCACAATAGTTAAAATGTCAAAGTCCAGTTCATCCAGCCATCCAAGGACATGATAGTCCATGCTGAAAAAAATCAGACATTGGGCACCACAGTCACACTGAGGGGTAGAGACAAGACCCCATGACAATGTGTCTTGTTCTTTGTTGTTTATCCATTGTTTATCCATTGCCATGTATTTAGAAAGCCAGGAGTTCTACAAAGATTTCTGGCTGCCAACTGTCATAAACTGCCAATTCATCAATGTAGTCTGGCTGCCAATTGTTGCTAGTTGTTTCGTTCCCACTATCGTGCTATCCAGGGTATACCATGAGGAGGCGAACTAGCATCACACCCCGGGAATGGAGTACTTTGATGTCATCACATAGAATAGGGCAATATTGTGTGGTAATCATCTAGCTTTAGTTCTTTTGAATACATGAATAAGGTCTGCAAATATATGTTTACACTTTTATGCAAATGTTTATTTTCAAAACCCACATCCCAAAGATTGTATGTTTCAATAAATCCCTAAGTGAATAGAAACTGACATATATAACACAGTCAAGTATGACACCTTTCTGCAAAACTGAGTGCACATTTGTTACTTATGTGCAATTTTTCAGGCACACAAAATAGGAAAATAATATGATAGTTGGAAAAATTTTGTCACCCTACTGCAGGGCTGTCAAACTCATGGCCTGCAGGCCGGATACATCATGCAATGGCCACACCCACACCCATTTTAGTGAAGGGGAAAACTGTCAAAAAAAATACATCACGTGACACTGCCATGACAACACAGGTTTGACACTCCTGCTCTAGTGGTTCAGTGTTATTTTTTTGTTGATTTGTTTCTTTATTATCAATTAGTCCCAAAAAGGCAATCAACTTGTTAGGTTAGGCCTACTGAACACAAATCCACAAACAAACAAATATGCTGGCTTCAGTCTTGTAATTTCTTAGATTGGGATTGTAATTCTGACTACTTTCATCTTGACTCCTTAGCATTTGAAAATAATTTTTTAAAAACCCATCCATTTAGCAGTTTCAATTATGAGAAACTTAATTAAGAAATGAAGTTACATAGAACTGTTAATGTCAAAGCAAGATTTGAAAGACAAAGAAAAAACTTTGTTTAGTATTACCTTAAAATTGGTCATATACGCAAAACAAAATTCAAACATCACTATCAATGATACATTAACAAATTTAGCAAAAATTGGAATGTAATAAAGACCAGCAATCTGCATGAAGAATTGTCAAAAGAAAACTTCATCATCTAAAGCAGGCATGTCCAAACAGTCTAAACATGTCCCGCCGGCCGGATACAGGCTTAAATGGCTAGTAAACAAGATAATAAAAAATATTTAAAAATAAATTAAGTTTGTCATTTATATACAATAATTATCTTACATATTTCATATGTAATCCAATGCAGCTCAGGCAAGCTGAAAAGGAACCTTGATCTAAAGTATCCAAAACAAATAGATAATCCTGACACATGTAGGAGCAAAGTGGTATAGACTAATGAAATTAAAATTGAAATGTTTGGTCACAACTCATACAATGTACATTTGGAGAAAAGAGTATAATATTTGGGGAAAATAACTTTAGCAATTGTTAAGCATACAATTGAGTTTGGAGTTGTGTGACAACTAGTGACACAGGATGAAAAGAAAATGGATCCAACTAAAAATTAGCACACATTAACATATATATGATGAAGGTAGAAGGATTCATTTAGATAACACTTCTTGAAAATGCAGAATCAAACCTTCATTTTCTTCTCCATTGTATTGTATGCAAATAGGACAAATCATCCTCCTTGAGCAATGAAAAAAGTAACATAAAAACATGTTCATTTACTCAATAAGAAATCACCATCATTCTGAATTATAGACAAATCTGAAGTTAATATAAAGCAAAGCATTATTACAATCCAAAAAGATAAAAATGAAAAAAGCCCATGTCTAAAAGATAAAAACCAATGCCAAGCCAAAAAGTAAACAATGCCAGACATGAGGTATGAAATGAAAATAAAATTCTATTAATTTAAATTAAAATCTAAGAAGCTTAATTATGTTACTTTCACATGGGACAAACTATTAAGGGTCTTTCACAAACAAATCTTTTCAGACTTGCTTTTACTTACTAAATCAGCAAATCACTTGTTCTTGCCAATCAACTGCTATGTCATCTTTCTTCACTCATTCAGCACTGTTAATTTGTGCAGATGTGCTGTTCATATATTAATAATAACCACTTGAAGAATTTAAAATAGATTTTAGCATTGACTTTCTAAAACCAGGAATGTAATATCTGGAAAATGACAGTATGGATCATTCATTGTACATTTACATTTGCAAATTACATTTACAAATTTAAATTCTACATTTTCAGTTTATTAAAATCATTATGCAATGAGTTTGGTTTTCAATTTATCCATTTTAGAAAAGAAAAAAATATTTTTGTCTAATTTCCTAATTGTACACACACAGTAGGTGTGCAATAAGAAAATTTATTTTAAACAAGTATAAAAATGACACATGCTAACAGCTGGAAGCTTAACCGTTGCAAGCTTAAATAAGTAAATAAAACAAAAGATAATGTTAATTATGCTGGCTGATATCTGTATTGTTCTTTCATTCCAGGATTTGTATTATGTTATTGTTTTGATAGTGTTTCAGTTTACATACATCTTCTGGACATGGACTGAATCAAAAGCAGTAATAGCTGTACCAGTCATGAATAAAAGGAATCTAAAATCCGTAGATGCAATAACTTTATCAGACAACTAAATTGATAAATCTGATTGTGCACGTTCAAAAACTTTTCATCAAGGATATTGTTAGGAAGAGATAGAGGAAGGAAATGAGGCTGATTTTATAACTTCCCACAGCCTTTATTCAAGATTAGCTTTATTCAATACATAAGAATGCTGAGTTGCATAAATAATATAATCCTAAAGTTTGCTGAAAAAGCAAATATTTGTACCTTTGTCATTTTGGCAGAATTTCCATCAGTTTCTTTCACTGACTGAAGATACCAAGCATAAACTACAGCAGTAGAATATGTAGAGGCACTATTTTTAAAAGTTGTTAATAATTTTCATAGCAGATAATGCAAATAAAGCTTCATTCAGACTTACCATTAGGTTTCAAAAGAGTGAACTGAATAAATACACATAAAAATGCAAGTTGAACTAAATGTATTTCCCATCACTAATAATGCATTTTTGTCCTAGAACTAGTTAATCTTTTTCTATCTTTTTCAGAAAAACACATTTCCCACATAATAGTGTGTGTAGCAACAGAAAATCTGCAACAATTTTATAATAGTTCAGTTGGTTTAGAACCCATATTTTGGGAGACTTTTTTCCTAAATCCAAATTCTTTCCAAATCTAAAAACAAAAAAGGACAGCTCCCAATCTGGTATCTGCTATATGCAGGTAAATAACAATGATAGTCTATTTGTCCAGCTTGATCGTAAAATGTGGTACTGCTCTAATCTTCAAAGCATGATGCCTGCTGAAGCTAATGTTGCTGCAGCACAACTGTCACATCCCGCAATTACATTTTACACCATGGATTGCTTCTATTACTCATTCTAATTTCAGTACTTGAAGCCTATTTCTATGTTTATGGACCTATTCCCTCTCGCTTTTTCACAGATGTTTCCTATCTTTATAACTTATATAAAGAGAATGTCTTATGCTTTAAAAAAGATTAGATACCCATATTCAAAAAGACTATGAAGTTGATTTGATAGTGTGAGGGGTAAGAAGGTTTGTTTCTAGTGTGAGGGGTAAGAAGGTTTGTTTCTGTGCGTGAATCAGAAAAGGTTTAAATACTGCTCATTCTTTGCTGTGGATTTTCTAGTTATAAATCCATGCAGAATTTATACACCATGCATCAGTACTACAAGATTTCACACATATTGTTTGAAAGTAAAATACACACCAAGGAACTAATATAGTTGCAATAAACTACATCAGCAGAAAGAGTGCAATAAGACTGTCAGCATGTAACAAGCTTATTAAGTATGTGATTTTATTATAAGGATATAAATTATTAAGCAAAGCTTACATAAGTTAAGGCTGTGTCAAAATTACCCTAAAGAAAAAAATAATAATAATCCCCAACCTGTAATAAAAGGGTAAGCAACAATGATAGACAATATATAGAAGTCCATGGATTTATGACCAGGATAGGCAATAAAAATAAAGCAAATATAATTTCATTCCAACAGAAGGCAGCTAGAGCTATAAATTTACTACAAATCCTACACAAATGAAAGTTACAGTATTTCAGCTACTATATGTAAATTGAAATAGTTATTTTGACTTTTATCCAAAAGACAAATTCTCATTTAATGTAGTTCAGTACTTCAGTCTGTACATTATTCTGTGTAGTACCAGGCTATGCAAACTTCATTTTTACAACCATGTCTCCAGGAAGCTTTATAGTAGTGGTACTCATCACTCTGTGGAAAAGGACAAAGAAAACCAGGATCAGTGTTCAAACAATTAATATAAGGATTATTTATACCATCCACTGTAGATGATTTATACCAAACCAGTGTAGAACTGACTCAAATAATTTATTTATTTATTTGTTTATTTTTATTTTTATTTTTTTATCCATCCTTTATTATTTGTATAAATAATCCCAGGCAGCCAATTTACCTAACAGTCCTTCCTCCTCCTATTTTTTCCCACAGCAACTCTGTGAAATAGGTTGATCTACAAGAATTTGTAACAGAAACAGACTGTATTTTGATGCTTGAAACCATTTTTTAAAAACACTTTTTTATTTGCTCCAAATACCAGAGGGATTATTAGAGGCTTAATAACCTGCTTCATCCCTTTTTTCCCCCCCAAATAAAGACATTTTTTTTAAAAAATTGTGGTGTGATCTTATGGAAACACCTTTGGCTTTTAATAACTACTGCTTACTTACAAGTTCAAAAAATTTTCTTTTTTCTTTTCTATACTGAGTCTTTTCATGATCATCCAACTTACATATAAAATACACTTGCAAATTTGAACTGATTTTTTCAAGTTGAACAGGACAGTTCTGTAATATCCACTATAATCTCTTAATGTGAAAACATGGCATTCTTAGTACTTAGGTGGGACATTTGTTTGCATAATTAGCAGGAATCAAGCTATGCTTGAAGAAATCTTAAAGCCATCACAATTACCGAAAACTGAGTACAGAAATCAACTATGGTGATCAACCCTATTATGTGACATTAATTGGTATCAATTAGTGACCTCAGAGACAGTTTTTTCATGACAATCTGCCCATATTGTACTCTTTAAAGTCTTCAGTACATTACAGAGGCTATCAGGAATAGCCACTGATAGCCTCTGTAATGTAATCTATTCACCTTCAACAAAACAATCACAGTTTCCAATGGGAAGAATCCCTATAATTAATTTCAAATTCTTATTTCAAATCCAAATCCATTTAATCTGCTTTTAGATTCCAAAATCAACACTATAAACACCCTTTTACTGCTTAGTCAATAGTAAAATTAGTCAAAATATTTTTCTAAATCTTTAAAGTCATATTTAAAACATCTTCTGTGCTAAATAAAGAGGTTCACCTAGCGGATGCAATACAAATGTGCTGTTCCAAAGGTTCTTAATATTTCAAAAGCAATAAAAAGTTATTCCAATGGTGATAAAGAAATGATACTCAGTTGAACTTTTGTCCAAAAAAACTGAGTTATGTCAGTGATGAAATCCCTCATCTTCCAGACACTCATCTCACAAGCCATCTTTAAAACCTCAGTTCTTACAGTCTACTTATAAGAAGCAGCTGTCAGGACTGTGCATGGGTAGTAATCTTCATAAGTATAAAACAATGCCATTCCTTATTAATAACTGGTGTGATTTTCTGATGGCAAGTGTCCGATCCCATTCCATCTCAATACACTGATGTCTAAGTATTTTCATTTCATCTTTCACTGTGTTGAATTTTCCTGTTTTCATGCTTCTTACGTTCCATGTCCCTACTATAATTCTGTCTTTGCAGCTTCAGCTTCTTTTCCCATTTAGGAACATCAGGAATCAAACATCCTGACGGCTTTAATCTAGACATGTGGTAAACCCCAGTATTATTCCAAATGATCCTCAGAAGCATATTGAATGCCATCTGATCTCAGAAGTCAGTATTCTATTGTCTATCATTTTATATTTTCTATCCATTTTTGGTAAAAATACAATCGTAGTTTAATACTGTCTTGTCCTGTATCTATGAATCAATGTCTTTGTCATTGATATTAACTCTGGTATCTTCTTTTACATCTTCCACCCAATATAGGCAGCTACCTGCTTTAACTGGGCAGTTGGACCAATCTTCACTAGTTGGGTGACCCTGCTGGGAATATTTAGTCTTTGCCTACACTACCAACATTCTTCATTCATCCATCCTCTTCCCCTTTATGAGGCAGTACAACAACACTGGTATGAGAGGTGGGGCAATCAAAAGAGACTCTTTTTAAATGAATCCTATATATAGGTTTTCTAGTGTATGTAATACAAATGTAATGTTTATTAGACAGAAATTTTAATTTCAATAAAAACAGACTATATGCAGGTTTCTATTACAAATTAATAATACATAAACACACACACACACACACACAAACCACACACCATACCAATACTATTTACAAGTAAACACATACAGCTCTGCTTATATCTACATTTTTCAAAGGATGTCCTGAGTGAAAATGTTACCAGTATAATTTGGTGTTTTTTTTTTTAAAAAAAAATCCTAATAATTCAGTTATATTTACTTGAAACAAGAAACTGATGTGGAAAGAATATTGCAAAAGCTTCTAAATAAAGTAATTGATTGAGAATATAGCTGAAGAAAAAAAAAGTATGATACTGCCACCTGTTGGTTAATAAAATATATCCCTCATCTAAATAGATTGAAATATACTGGTTTATGAAAACTTTAAGAGTTAAACTTTAACATATATATAATGTACTGCCCTGAAAAAGTGAAATTCCATGTAATCCCTGGTCATGCAACTATCATGTTTTATAAATGTCCTCCCACTCCACAAACTATTTTGAGTTCCCAATGAATTTATTTAATATCTATATATATATATTCTGAATGACAAATATAAGAAAAAAAATTCAAAGAAACTTCACAGTGGTAAATAAAAATTATATAAATATGTATGTATGTATTATTAACTGTATTAATAAGGCTATTAATCTTAAGTATGTTACCGGTATCAATATATAATAACTGTATAAGTACAATATATTTATTGTTATTTGCTATTTGTTTGCTATTTGTTTTTAGTGTTTTATATAAATTCATTATGTGTCATTAAGGGATTTAGAATCGAAAAATTATTTTCATTCAACTGTAGCTTCTTTATTTTTCCCCAAGGTGTCTACCATTTTAAACTTATCGCAGAAAGTCTATTAAGGAGCAGAAGATGAAATAGCTTTATGATGCCTTTTTATTATTAGTACTAGGAACAATCCATCTAAAAGCAGGTTTTGCCCCAATTCATTATTTGAACAGAATAAGTAAGGGTGCCATTTAAAACTCTAATCTAGAATACTTTTCAGCTAGAGTGAAATTATTGTATCATTTTTACTCCTAACCTAATTGTGTTTAAACTAGCATCTAAATATACAGTAGCACAAAAATCATTCACATTGGACTGAAAATAGAAGTTATCTATTTTGTACCAGAGAAAAGAGAAGTAGATTTTTAGTATTCAGTTCTATACCTATATAGCCATGCTATTGGTTATATGATACATTGTTCAGCAGAAAGAGACCTAATCATTTCCATCCAGAAAGCTGCAAAAGCTGTTTCTAGACAGTAACAACTTGCCACTTACCCATTCACCCCTTTCTTGACTTCAATTCTACTGGCCTGCTAGCCAATAATAAATGCATTCAAACGTAATGAATAAATGAGGCAATAAATTTTAACTCTAATGTAAATATTTATCATTTTCATGTTTTACCTTGCTGTAATTTTATCTTGCTGTAAGCCACCTAGAGACATTTGATGTGACATGGGCAGTATATACATTTAATAAATAAAATAAAACTATTCTATAATTCTAAGTTTTCCACATTTACTATATACCCTCACATGAGCTGACTGTAATTCTTTCATTGTACAATGCTTCATACCATAAAGAAACCAAGTACATCTCTTCCATAATGTTGCATTATTCAATGTTCCAACATGATTCCTTATAGAAGAATATAGACACTATTAAATATATATCCAAATTTAATAAAGTTATTGGACAAGGAATGGATGAGAAAATCTAGATTCGTAGCTGTGTGAATTTGCCCCAGATCTAGAATACGAAGTAACAAAAATCTGTCTACCAATCTGGACTGTGGTAGATTAACAATACATAGTCTTCAATATATTTCATTCTTCATTCTGAAATAGATTGATTTGAGTTGGTAATAACTATTATTTCAGTTAATATTTTTGTTGCTTACTTTGTTTGAAGAAGTTAATAAAAGTATAGTTTTCAAACTACTGAAAAGTTAGAACCAACTAATAGATAGAAATTTCAGTACCATAGTCCGCTTTTATATTTAATTTGAGAAAAAAAGCCCTGTTTGAGGGAGATAGGTGGCTTAGAAATATGAAAATAAAAATCGTAAAAAAGGGAAGGGAGGGGAAGGGAAGGAAAGGAAAGGAAAGGGAAGG
>AZIM01001799.1:43353-58598 GCA_000516915.1 Ophiophagus hannah | reverse complement strand
CACCCCCCACCACAAATCTCTGCCGGCCCGACTGAACAGGAACAAAAAGCCGACTTGCCGAGGATGCCACAGACACCGGCTCCAGTCAGTTACCCACCCCCTCCCTAACCCCTTAAGAGATCTAATTAAAAATTTTAAAAGATTCCCCTTCCAAGCCAATTTACACTTTGAACCCTTCACCACACTATGCCACCTCTCGGGATCCCAAGATCCGTCCTTAAGGTAGGCTAAGGAAAGTCCAGTGGGCCACTTCAAGAACAGGGGAACAGTCCTGAGGGCCCAAAGTTCCGCAGAGGAGTAAGGATGCAGAAAGTAGTACTAGCACAAGTCACAGGAGGTGGCTAAAAACACCTACCAATAATATTCAATAGACATTGTTGCTTCCCAAGTCTTTGTGCTTAAGATATTTCCTCTGTATGCTTACCTGATATAAACCTTCCAGAACAATGCAAGTGGACTCACCATAAACCATCACAACAACTTTGTAAAATTACAATTGCAGCATTAATTTAGATTTTTACAAATTGCCACAAAAAACATGTTTTTTCTCAAGCCACATTAAAAATATATATTTCAATAAGGTTTGAATTTCATTATACTCAGGGCTTCCATTAAATGGGAAATGATTATAAATCCTTGTAATTTATACCATCACAAATTCAGTATTAGTTTATTTTTTAAAAAATCAGAGAGGAAAAGAAGGGAAAAAACTTTAATGGAAATATATTTCACTTAAATGTTTTTCCTAATAGCTATATAATGTAATTCTAGTAATTTCAGCAAATATGTATTTTCTTCAAATAATAACTGAAATACATAAGGAGATTGATATCAAGGTATAAAAAGAAAAGCAGTTTTGCAAAAGCAATTTCGCAACAATGTTCATACACTCACAAATCTGTGTGTACTTAAAAATCATGAGTTGATCACTATTAGAAATATACCTCTTGTCATTTATCTTAGGCTATAAAAACAATTAACACAGTAGTATTACCTTCTTTGTAAATATTCAAGCTTTTTTAAAGGATCACAGATATCTATATATCTATACTAATCAATATTTATCAATTAGAAGTCCTAAGATTGGACCCAAATTGTTGGGGGAAATATGCTGACTCTGTAAACCACTTAGAGAAGCAGGATATATGTCTAAGTGCTATTGCTAATGAATGTGTACAAATACCCTATGAATTAGATCTGTCACATGACAAGTCTTATTATTTAATAATTTCCAAAATAATTTAAAATTAATCTGTATTTCTGTTCTTATCTTCATCCAAAACCTTTAAATATTTCTATCCTGATACTATCTACATTATTGCAAATTTGGAATTTGCAGAGATCCAATTGCTGAGCAGAATGCCAACCAATCAGTGCACATCCTTTGTTTCAAGATGAATAACCAGTAAGACATACAGAACCAGTCACATACAGAAACACATTTTAGTGCTCTATTGAATTAACAAACAGCTTTTCATGCTTTTTTTGACAAGAAAAGTAACACATTTCTAGTATTCCTGACCCAATACACACAATATTCATGTGTTACAATAATAGTTGCAATTTGTCCACATATATTGCTGCAGATTTGACTGGTAGTTTGCAAAATGATCCTTCCAATAGGCCGGAAGGGGGATATCATTTTAAAAAGCAATTAACAAACGTATTCAGAAGCCACAGGAACTTTCCATTCACCAGAGTATCATTGTAGGGTAAAGCAACATTCTGGCTAGTTCAGCGAACTACACACATATAGCAATCCAGCAAGACTAACACAGTAGGGAAAAAAATGAATTTCGGGGCTTTATCCCAGGACCGAAAGTCCCAGCAGAATACTGAAATGGGCAATATAAAACATAATCTATTTGTGGAGAAAGAGGGACACAGCATTAAGTATCTTCTATCTGGAAAACAGATGCCTATAAAGTTGAAACTGCTGGATACCAAGTTTCAATCATTTCAGAAGCAAGTCAGAAAAAATCGAAATAGATTATCTGAGGATGTTGGGGAATTGGAAATTTGCATCACATCAAATCACCATCTGGAAATGTTCAGTACTTAGCCCAAGGGCTCCAATCAACTTCATGGCTAAGTACATTTGTATATACGTTTCTCTGCTCCTAGTAAACCACTCCATTATTACAATATGCCAGGGGAAAAAACAGCATAAAGCCCTCTATATAGAAGTGTTAGCATTATCTTGTAAAGAAATATCATTTTGTAGGAAGTTAGCACTCACCCCTCTCTTAGAAAAATGACATATCCTAGGAATATTAAAAAGACAGAATTTTTCCCCTAAAAGGGAAATAGAAACTCAGAGAGGGAGAAGCTCACCCCCCACCTTTGTTAATGGGNCCCGGTAATGCCGGACCCGGTCTCATAAGATGTATTGTTTGGCCTCTACCTATCTCACCACCTGGCCTGGGAAAATTACATCAGCCAGCACTCAAGTGAATCCATGTGATCCAGACAAAAGCCTACAAAGTTAGCTAAGATCCCCGCCCCTGGGAGTCTGACAGCCATTTCTTACACAGGAACAGGAAACACTANGGTGGGGCCCAACAGAGGGTATATAACTAAGGGTCTCTCAGCATCTTGGTCCTTTTTTTCCTTCACCCAACATCTTGAAGCATTTCACTTTGGAGCTCCAAGCCATGTGGTNTGTGGTCCTGTCCACCATTAAACCAACTTTCCAAACAGCCTCCATGTTTCCAATGTCTTTTTCCCCACTTGGAATTGAACCCAGAAGGATATTTCTTCCAACAATTTCATCCTTGAACTTGAATATTTCTGATTTGAAAATGCTTCACAATGATTAAATTTCCGAAAGTCACACTTTTGTCACACTTCAGTAGAAGATGCAGGCAGAAGAAGAATTACTTAGCAAGTACTGTTTAACTGCAACAAATTATTAATCTGTTGTAAGAACGCTGAAAACAGTAAGACTGCAACTATAGGTTAAAATGTGGGTGGGTTTAGAATGTTATTTTTAAAACTAGAGTAAACAAATGAACTTGTCTACATTGGTAAATGTTTCCTAACATTGGGGAAATGGTTGGAGAAATTTTCATATGCGCAAATGCTAGTGGAAAGGTAGTGGATAGTATATGGCATTTTGGGAGGGATTACTATTTGTCAGAAAAAAACGAAGATGGTTATGTTTGAGAATGCTTCTGCCCACCTTGTAGCTGGAATACTTGGATATATCACAAAAACTCATTCAAACAGGTTGCAGTATGAATGTTTTCATAGGTAGAACAAGAAATCAAACTAAATGTAGTTTGAATATAAAAATATAAAAAAGTACATTGAGGTGGCTTAGTCATATAAGAAAATGAGTGAAAAATCAATCTGCAAAATATGAAAAAAGAAAGTTGAGAGAAAAGGAAAGAAAGATTTCATTGTAGTCAGGACTTGCCAGTTCTTTATAAGAGAAGCTAAAACTGCAGAAAATGAGTTTATAAAGATTGATTCAGTAAACACATCTTATTAAAGAGGATTCGACAAACGGAACACCAAAATGATACAAAAGCCTATGATCCTTTAAGTAAGTACAAACCTTGAATATCAAGAATTAGCTGACTGTCATTACGTAATCGCCTTTATTGTCACATGTGCAGTGTCACATCATGCAAAGCAATGGAGCTGAAATGAAGTAAGAGTTAGCAACTCCCTTTTTACAGTACTTGAATTGGTAGATTCGTGAAGCTAGAGAGTACTTCAGTTAATACTTTAAACTATATTGAAATGGTTCTATAAGCCTGAGACATAACAGGAACTGAAAGAATATGAAGAAAGACTTGTCCTGCATATCTATTGGAGTAGCTCTCTTGGTGAATGCACTTCAGCATGTGTGGAGTTGGCAATACAAATCTTCAGATTTACAAAAAAGCTTTGAAATAGGATGGCTGGCTAGATACAAATGTGGAGTTGCCAATACAAATCTTCAGGCTTACATGAAAGATTTGAAATAGGATGGCTGGCTAGATACAAATGTGGAGTTGGCAATACAAATCTTCAGGCTTACATGAAAGATTTGAAATAGGATGGCTGGCTATATATGAATATTCAAAATAAAGGTAACTAACTACAGAGCTATAACCTCAGTCAAATGCTTTCAGAGGATGCTGCAAAATAATATGAAAAGTTCAATTCAGCTACTGACAACAAGAACCAAAAATGCCATGAAGTATCAAGAAAGCAGTCAGATATCAGAACACAAAAAGGCTACCTATTATTGAAGCTGACTTCAAACTATATGTCTAATTCTAAGGTAATTGTGTTATTATATGCTTTAAGGATGGAATCTTGTTCTCAAGGTATTTTGAAAACATGGCTAAATGTTTCTTACTAAAAAAGATAAAGAATGAAAACTAGCAATGATTTTTAATGTTTAGCTTTAAAAGTATACTTTTAAAATAAGTATATTTTAAGTTATGCTTAAAAATACTACCTTTTTGGAATATGTTAGTGGATGTTATTCAAATATGATTATTTCAGAAAAATGCATTTACAGTAAAAAATATAACCTCTTTTAGACTTTACATTTATTAGCTATTTATTTGGAAAGACAAAATATATCATTTATGAACATAACTATATTTAAAAATAATATTTTTCCTTTCCTCAAAATTACTGTATGGTAATTTCTATTTTGTGATAGTTTATATTTGGTGATCTTATAAATTCATTATAGTATTCACTTCATAATTCTTCAATAACGTATGATCCCAAAGTGTAATATTACATCTTTTTCCTTGATTATATTGATCTATGTGAATGGATTCAGTTTCTGTATCATCACTTTAAATCAATTGGTTTGTTGCATACCTTATTGTTTGTATAGATTAATCAAAGTATTTATAAAAATCATTGCCAAATAAGATGCCAAAAGACAAACAAGAATCTTAGTGCTTCTAGAAATAAAGTTGGCAAATCCCTAGCATCATGTAAATTGTATTCTCAATCTAATTATTTATAAGTATAAAAAGAAGATTTTTTTTAAAGGTTCAGCTAGTCATTTGTCAAATTCTGCTCTTTCAAGAATGTATAGTCAATACAAGATTACCTAATGCACAAAATATTTATATCACCAGGCAGAATAGCTGCTTGGAATGCACACAGCCTCCATTACCATTATGATCACATTGTGCATTACTGTAACCTTCAAGTATCTACTAAGTCTGTGCTTCAATTATGGATAACCAATATATTTAAACATCTGAAAAAAGCCAGAGTACCTGACATTACATTAAAAATGAAGTCAGTTCTGTACAGGATAACTTATAAATTCTGGCAAACATGGATCTGGAAAGGTTGTTTCTCAGAACCGTCATCTACCAGCTTGCTATTTTATCCGTTTTAAAGGTATTGCTTCTTTTTGTCTATCTTCAAGCGACTGCTCTACAAGAAATAATAAACAAGCCTGATTTTACAGGTTGTTGCATTCCTTCCCTTGTAAAAAAAAAAAAAGTCAAGTGAATGTGCCTTTCGGCAATATTTCCTGTTCAGAAGGGAGAATGAAGTTAAAGGGATAAGGGTGTTTGGGAGCCGCCGCAGCCTTCCCAAAGACGCTGTGTTCATACAAGGAACGGGTTAGCGCTTCTCCTTAACAGGCGACAGTTCTGGAGGACTAACAGCAGCTCCGGCAGCAGCCCAGCTGACGCTCAGCTCGCTCTTATCACGCCAAAAACTGTGCGCAGCTGAAGCCGCAGCCCTGGGAAAGGCAGGCAAGAGAGGCGAACGCGGCGGCAGAAACGCCTCCCAGCCTAGCCCGACTCCAGCTCCACCTCCAGCGCTGCCGTTCGTTCGCTCGCTCCCAGACGCCACGGCCTTGGTGTTTTCAGAAGTAAGGGAGGCGGTTCCGTCTCTGCGCTGAAGCAGCTTCCTGGTCACCTGAGAACTATAGGAAGGAGGCCGGCGGCTCGACTCGTTTCGGTGTTGGGACGCCGCCATGGCTTCGCTTTTCAAGAAGAAGACGGTGGACGGTGAGTGAGGCCGAAAACCTGCTTTTATTTATTTTATTTTATTTTTTTGGTGGGGTTGCCGCGCCTTTTGCAATAGAGGTTCCCTTAATTTCTCAACGATGTACTCCTTCCTATAGCTCCCTTCGGTTGTGTAGCCCACTTCTGATGTCAGAGGCGCACACAGGTCCCCTAGCTTAACTTGGCTCCAGGGTTTCCTAAGAGCTTTTACGGTAGGAAATTGATCTGCGACAACGTTCTGTAGTAAAGGGGTGATAGAAATGTTGCTCCTGGCGAAACCAAAAGGGTGATAGTTCAAATGTTGCTCCTGGCGAAACTGTCCCATTTTTATTTTATTAACATTACCTGTACGATTCTTGGCGAAACTCTGCCTTGGCTCCCCCCACCCCACCCATGACTGTCCATCCTGCCCCCCACACCCCCAGTCAAAATATTGATTGCCAAAATATTCTGGATGTTAAATAATAGTCATGATACTTTCTGGGTTGGGTTCCTTGCCCTTTGGTCTACATGTTTCTCGTTTTCAGCTTGACTTGTACAGTACTAAGTTTAAATATGTAGGTGGCTTTGCATTGTTAAAAAAGGGGGAAAGGGAGTGGAATGACTTTTGTTGTTACGAACGTATGTTGAAATAGAATTAGTAGAAACAAACCTACCAGGTTATTTAATTTTTGGAGTTGTTTTATACATGTATAAACCCTATTGAACAAATAAAATTAAGCCAAACATTTAGACTGAAACAATTCTCATGGAAACTAATTTAAATCTAAAGGAATTTGAGGAAGCTATAATCTNTGTACTTTTAAGTAAACTTTATAGAGAACTAAACTGCTCAAATAGAAAAAGGTATTATTTAAAGGATGTGAGATACTTAAAAGTGCTTTTTATAGCAAATTGAAAACATTGCTAGAAATAGTTTAAATAGTAGGTTTTTTTATCTTGAAAATTGTGTTTCAAGCAGGTTTTTTTTAGAAATTAAAAACCAGAAACCCTTACTTTGGAACTTTCCAGGGCACACCAGTGTTAGGAAAAAAATAGTTTGAAAAAAACTTTTTAAAAAAGAGAAGATAGATTGGTATTCCAAAAATATTTTTTTCCCATTAGCATTGCTATATATTTCTTGGAAAATAAAAAGTATACCTTCATTTTCTTCCATATATTTTTATTTGAAGAGAACACACACATACACACACACACACACATATTGACAAGCTATTCATAGTTATCACAGCTCAAACAATAACAGGATCAAAAGGCAGAAGTCTCTGCATTTTAAATAAGTTTTTTCCCCTCCTCTACATAATAGATAACTGCAGGGGAATGTTTGAACTGCTTTGAATCAGATAATTTATATCTGGGCAAAAGGGAACTTTATTATGACTGAAACAAATGCTGCTTTCTTATGGTTATTGTGAGCTGAGTCTTAAATGACAATAGTGGTGGAGCTTCGGAATGTGTTTACTGAATGTTGAATATTTTTGCATGCATGGCTATTTTAAGTTTTCTAATTTTCACAATTTTCATACTGATTTAATTTGAAAATAGATTGTTATGCAAAAGTAGCATCCATTTTACAATGTACGAATTCTTGTTGAATTCATGGAAAAGACATTAACAAACAAATCCAAACTATCATTGATAAATTCATGTGGCTTCTGAAAGCTAGTGTTTGTAAAAATGAAAGGAGGGGAGGCAGTATTTTTCAGATTCTGTTTTTATATGCCACTAATATCCTTGCTGTCATGAATTCACTGTACAGATAGTATCAATGGTTCACAGAACACATGTTTTCTACATAAGTTTTCCCCGGTAATAGAAATTTCTGTGATTACTTAATAAAATTTGGGCCAGTCAGGTGATAAAGCTGACTTTCTATATTATGCATTCTTCTGGCATGCAAAACAATTGTGATAACAAAACAAAATAAATATTAAAGGTATAAGTAGTAACAGTAAGAATGAATGGGCAGAAAATCAGGAAACTAAATCAAATTGTTGTAGCTTTGTTCTATGAGAACTAATTAAAAATTAAAAAGAATGCACAATATAGTTGCCAAGAATGAGATTAATTCCAAAATTCCATTTTCAAGACCACTGAATATAAAAGGGAACCAGTTTTCTTATTTTAAAATTTATAGTTAATGTAAATTTCACAGCAACTCTCAAAAATTTGCAGTTATATTACAAAATTAAAACAACAGTACAGTTAAAAATAACATTACTCTTGCTTTCCCAAATCATATCAGTAACAAAAAATAGTGAAAAGTAAAATAAGGTACAGGATTTAAGTCAGGAATTATATAGGCCATTGCATTATTGAAAGATTGCAATTTCCTTTAAGACTGAATATCAAACTAAGAAGGTACAATTGCTCGTGTATGTTGAGACCTGTCAACACCAGCATTATTTCTATATGGGCAAGCAATGCCAGGAAGAAGATGATAGGAAGTTAGCCATATAAAGTGTACTAGGTTGTATGACTGGTGATAATGAAGATAAAAGTTATAGTTTATTCTGTGGCATGTAAAGTCACAAAATACATCAATGAAAATTATGCAACTAGTCATACTTCCTTGTCAAACATGATTCATAAGTCCAGAAGGACCTCTAAAATCATCTTCTTCCTGGCATTGCCTGCCCATATAGAAATAATGCTGGTGTTGATAGGTCTCAACATACATGAGCAATTGTACTTTCTTAGTTTGATATTCAGTCTGTTCTCCAGGAATTGAGATGTGATGTCAACAGAATTTCTCCTTCATCCAAAGATGGTAATATAAAGTTCTGTATCATATAATTATGGGGCTATAAGTAACCTTGGAGATCTTCTAGTCCAACACCCTGCCCAAGGCAGGATTCTTTATTTTTGATTGTTGCTTTTTTCCCACTTGCAAATACATTGCAAGACCATTTCCCATCCCACCAGATCTGTCAAGAAAAATATGCTCTGAGTCTCTTGGGTAAAACAGTTTCATCTAGATGGATACAGGAGAGATACCCTCTCTATCATACCTGTAGTCTGTGAAACAGCTTTCCTCCCAGATGGCCCCAAAATTTCCCTCCAGTCCTTATGGCCAGATTATTAGTGGAAGTTGACATCTGTTTTGTGACTTGGTTCATAAGGTGCCATAACTATTACATTTTATTTTTGTTTGTATAATATGTTTTATTTGTAGGCCATCCAGAATTACTTATTTAAGACATATTTTTATAACTAAATTAAGAAACAAGCAGTTCAAATGTATATTTGGCCAGAATATATAAGACTAATTTTAGAATGTATGTAGAACAGAACATAGACTCATAGTGTTGGAAGGGACCTCAGAAGTCTTTATAGTCTAATTCTGCTCAATGCAGCAGACCTTATACCATCCTGGTCACATGATTGTCCAGTCTATTCTTGAAAATCTCCAGTGATGGAGCACCAACAATTCTGGGAGCAAAGCTGTTCCACTGATTATTCATACTCACTGTGAGGAAATTCCTCCTTGTTTCCAGTTTTGATATCTCTCTGATGAGCTTTTACCCATTACTTCTTGTCCTTTCCTCAGGTGCTCTGGAGAATAAATTGACCTTCTGTTGCCCATGATAGCCCTTCAAGTATTGAAAGACCTCTATCATATCTTCCCTAACCTTCTCTTTGTTACACTGAACATGCCTTATTACGCTAAATATACCTAGTTCCATTAACTGTTCATCATATAATTTAGCCTGTGGACCTCTTATTATCTTCATTCCTCATAGTTTTGGTATCAAAAACTGCCGACAGATCCTATAAGACCAGGAGAGGTCTGCTTTTTCTCCATTGCCTCAGATTATGTAAACAAACATATATATACGTGTGTGTGTTGTGTATGGTAAATGTATGGTATATGGTATATGTTTCTAATTTTGTCTGATCACTCTGAATTTATTTATAATGGTTTCTCTACTATATCTATATATAAAATCTTCATTTGATGTTTCTCTCTTTTATTAGAATAGAAAAAACTGTGTCAAATTTAAGATCATGTCAAAAACAAGCTATTTTTGTTCTAATGAATTCAAGCCTTCCCCTAAAAACCTCATTTAAGATCCAACTATCAGCATGGTTTTCTAACCTAAACCTAGTCAATTTTCAGTAGGAGTTTATAATTGTATAGTTTGCAAAAACAGTTATCATGGAATACTTGTTTAACTTTGAGTAATGTAAATTAAATTGAAGTGCAGGTTTTAAGGTTGTTGATTTCATGTTTGTCCATGTTTTCATTCTGGAATACATTGCTTTTAAACTCTTACTTTATTTGGTAGTACCTGTTTGTTCTAACTGTTTTATAACAGGGCACCTGTTTATGTGTCTTTTAATTGTTTTAGCTGTTTTACTTCTTTCTATAGATTTTGTAAGACCCAGAATCTTTGGGGTTAGATGGCCATGCTAAATTGAATAAATTAAGTTACTGTGTCTTGGAAAATAAGTTTCTTGGAGAGAAAGATGGATGTCATCATTCCTAAAACTATTGTCCAATAATTGCAAATTAGCAATATCTATTTACACATTATTATTGGAATAATTTTATTTTGGACTATTTTAGAAATGTTACTGATGTGGATTTCAAGGAGGATTAATATAAGCTTTAAAATAAATCCATGACTACAATTCATACTTCATTCATTTTTCACAATCTAGCTTGGGAAAAGCAAGAGCACTTCCTAACATTATTGATTGTCCTTTTCCTTAGATTGTGAAACCAAGATGGAACTTACTTTGGAAATATTTCATTTTCAAAAGAAATGGGATTTTTAATAGAAAAAGACTGCCCTTTTCTCTGTAGAAGAAGAAGAAATTGTCTGACTCCGGAACAGCTGCAAATGAATTATTTTGGTTTTATTGTGTGTTACTTTGAAATGGCCTTAGGCAAAAAAAGAAACCCCACAAACTATTTTTTACAAAGAAATAGATAAATGTAATCATTGACTGGCAGCTGTATAATTTAAAAACTTCATTTTCTTTAGAAGCTGAACCTCTGCTTCTAATCTCCCCAGACACTCGTTTGATTTTCTTTTAGTCAAAGAAGATAGTTTGTGTTTTCAGCCAAAGTATAACAAATGATAACACTGCAGGTTTTTTTTTAAATCTTTGTTTAAAAATAAATCATTGCCACTATTGTTACCTACTCTATGTTTATAGTTAATAAAATATTGCTTCTAATTGATAGATATGAATGTGTTTCCAACAGCATATCTTAAGGGAACATATCCTAATAAAATTGTTCACAAATATTAGGTTAATATTGCATTAATTTCAGAATACAATCTGTTTAGAAGTAACTGCAGTTATTTACATAGTAACATTAATGGCATAATAAATTAATTCATGTAATTCATTACTTTGCAAACTAAAAATAGACAGGAAGAAAGTTGTATTTCTTTGTTTAGTATGTAGTATTTAATATACTGGCACATTCCACATGGATTCATAACGGTGTACATGAAAACCTAAATATTTTTATTAAGATTTATCAGCTGTCTCACTTTAGAAGCTCTAGGCAAAATACAAAATAAAGCACAGAATAAAGCTTATTATAATGAAAACAATGGAACTCTTATAATACAGGACAATAATAGTGTCTACCTTACCAGCTTAATCATCAAAAGCCCAGATTTTCATTACTCCTCAGAATGCCATAAGAATGGGGACAGACCCTCAGGTCCACCTTTGTGTGTCTCCCTCACTATTACACATCCTGTTATGAAAGGAAATTTCACCAGGTATTTCCTATTCATCTACATTACCAAGTCCCAAGTAATTGACAATAACCAAAGAAGCAATAATGATATGGATTCCATTAAATTAGAAGACAATCTGTGACTGACTGAGTCACTGTTTCAGAGAACTTTATTTGCCTTAATGGAGGAACAGAATGACCATAGGGATAAATACAGAATCTTGAAAAATACAGGAGGAATNTTAATTAAGGCAGAACCTCTTTGAGTGTTTTTTCCCATCTTGGACCGAGTTGCCTTTTCTGAGAAAAATATCTAGATACGTCTTCTTCAGCTTTTCCACAATCTCTCACATAGTCTTAGGAGAGAATACCCTGTCAAACCATATAGGATTAAAATAATAACAATAATAACAATAATAATATAGCATTAAATGATAACATCTTGAATGGAAAAATCAAAGAGTCAACACAAGAGAAATACATCAGGAGGATCCGCAAAATATTAAAATCAAAGCTGACTGCTGGAAACATAATTAAAGCCATTAATATATGAGTAGTTCCAGTGATACACTATTCAGCTAAAATCATCAACTGGACTTCAGCTGGAAAACTTGGACCGAAAAACACACAAACTTTTGAATAAGTATCACGCTTTACATCCACGAAGTGACATCGACAGGATGTACCTGCAAGAAAAATATGGGACAGAGGGCTATTGCAAATCCATCAAACTGTAGAAAAAGAAAAATGAGGTTTGAATGATTATGTGAACAAAATAAAGAAAATTGCTGCAGGCTATGAAAACTGAGAACATTATGAAAATAACAGAAACAAAGGCAGAATATAAGGAAAAACAGCTGGATGACAGATTAAATAGATGGAAAACCAAAGCTTTGCATGGACAGCACTTAAAAAACATTGAAGGAAAATGTGATGACAACTTGACATGGGCATGGCTTAAGATGGGATCAAGAAAGAAACAGAAAGTTTAATACTTGCTGCTCAAGAACAAGCACTACAAACTAATGCCATGAAAGCAAAGATACAAAAATCCACTGACAATACAAACTGTCAACTTTGCAACGACAAAGTCGAAACTGTTTCTAGAGGAACCTCAGATTGCAAACCACCTCTTTCAGGGACATTACAACCTCATGAAAATTATCACCTCAGAATTGGTAGGTTTCAGAATCTATAACCATCCTATCTTGCCTGGGTTGAACCTAAGCCTTCAGGTAGCCCAGAAGCTAGTATTAGATGCTGCTGGGACACCTAAGAACACCAGAAGGGATGCATTTACTATATTGGGAACCAGCTTCAAGTCCACCAGTATAACCAGTGCTATTTCTTCCCATGCTGATTAAAAATGATCCATTTACTTTAGGGTGCTTTTATGTGAAGATCACCATTCTTTTAACAATCTTACCTAGAACTGAAATCTGTATGACAGTTATTTTATATAGCTGGGTCTAAGAAAATCCTGTTCAAGAGTACAAACACCACTGGGTCTTTCAAGTCTGATGATATTACCCATTTCCCTAACAACATGTCAACAACCTCATGACCCAAACCCGATCTCTCATTTGTAATGATCTAGGCAGACCATAGCAGACTTCCAAAAGGGTAACACAGATATTCCCCAGCATCCCACCTACCTCTGTGCAATGCATTGGATAAAATTAATTCCAGATAGTACTGCAAGTCTGTACTTACATGATTTTCAGGGATTCTGCACATCTGCAGTCAAAATTTGAGCAACTTTGAGTAATTTTATTAGTAAAATGTTGCTCCAGGTTGCCCTCAAGTAGCCTGTTGGTAGATCTTGCCAATACTTCAAAAAGGAAATGGATCCTTCTAAATGACACATCTGAGTCATTGTCCACTGATGAAATACGAGAAGTAAGAAGCTCTTATTTCTATGATGAGTTTGCACCTTGTTTAGTCAAGTTCAAGTTTGATCCATGGATATTCTAGTTGTCTCTTTTGTCATTCCACTTCCTGGCAATAATCTCGTCAATGATTGATTTCACAAGATTATCCATAATCATACTATTATGCTGATGAGGAGATAGATTAACAGCCCAGTCCCTTTCATGTAATTTATTTCTGACAATCTATTGTAAAAAAATATGGTAAGGATAGCATGAAGAGAATGACTTCCAATACTCTTAATATAAGTTTCTGTTCCAAGTCATCTAGAAGTAAGCTTAAGAATAGAAGTAGGTTGCTTAAGAACAGAGCAGTTAACAGCATTCCAAGCCACTGTCTATTGTCCTCTCCATTTGAACTGCATTGGGAAATTTCCTGAATTTTTACTCAGACAGCTATGGCCAAATCTAACTAGTTTTTCAGTTTGATCTTTCTTTTGTTAGTTACACTAAACTTGGTGCTATTCTGATTTAGTTTAAGATATAGCTTTCTGACTGACAGAATTCTAACCCTTTTACAATATTTCTTTCCAGCATTTCATTATGTTTAAATGAATAAAAAAGCATTCTTCATACACTCCAGCAAAAAAGAATTGGAAAAAATAATGTCTGCCTTATACAGCCTTTGTCAGCCTACCCACATCACCCATTGCATTGCTTCTGCCACACAGAGCTGGTTCAGCAAAAGAAGGGACCAAATTTAGGAGTTTGTAGTTTCAACCACCCAGGATTTCAAAGAACAGCCAGGCATATGCACAATATCATTAACAACTAAGGTAGTACCAAGAGAGTGGAAGGTATTTTGTCATTGAAATCTTAGTCAGCAATCACACTAGGTATGCATTTTCAAGACTGCAGTTCAGCACTTCTGAAGGGTAATAGAATGCAGCTTGGAAAATGCAGCTTTAAGAGATAACCTTACCTAAAAGGTGGTTCCTGAAATGGTTATAATATAGCCAATAGGTATTCAATAACAACATTATGAAATGTATTACATTTGTTTTTTTTTAAGATACCAGATGCAAAGAGATGGATGTATATATGTTGTGCCCTCCTTTACAATATATAAAAACTGTAAAAATTGAGAACCTCCTTCCCCCAAGCTTATGAAAAGGAANTTATATATAATTCTAAAGTTAGTCTTCCTGTTGCTGAAATACTATTCTTATCTGAATCTTTCTGTGATCTATTATGACATAGTCTGATTATTCTAGTGAAAAAAATATTTGTTTACAGACATTAGCCAATTAAGACAAATATAGATAGTAGTTAATATTTCATTGGCATTATTTGTATATGTAATTGAGTTGTACTTGAGCAACAACAGAATAGTTGATTGAATTGCATTATATATAAGGAGGCTGAGAAGATATCTGCTGGCCCCTTACATCCTGGACATAAACCGTTTCAACTCTTCCCCACAGGATGGTGCTACAGGGCATTTCAAGCCAAAGCAACTAGACATGGGGACAGTTTTTCCCTGGGGCCATCACTCTGCTGAACACCTAATTCTCATCTCTGCTGTCTAATGCCTATGTGTATCTTCCCATGTAATAATAGCTGTAGTATTATTACTTATCCTTATCTTATTTCTCCTTATTGGTGTTGTTGTTGTTGTTGTTGTTGTTG
>AZIM01001799.1:16974-27679 GCA_000516915.1 Ophiophagus hannah | reverse complement strand
TAATTGCAGGCAGCTTGAGCTACGTGCTAGGTGTTTAACAGCCTGCACCACCAAGGCTCTTTATTCACTTTCAATAACTTTATGCAGCTTATTAAAAAAACAAATATAAAAAGAGTAAAACCAATGAACCCGCACCCCACCCTTTGCAACAACAAGCAATCAAACAAGCCACTTAGTTGGCTCTATCCCACTCTGGGTTCCCCCATCCACTCTTCATGATGTGTTTATCGATAGAAATATCTCTTATCATTCAGGCAACTATTTTCTCTGTGATATTGTAGGAAAGTGAAGGTGAAATGCTTTTGAAGAAGCTGGATAAAAAGCATATTGACTCTTTTGAATATTAGTATTGGAGAACTCCCTTGAAAATACCGCAGGTGGCTAACGACAGCAATAACTGAATCATAGAATAAATTGATCAAATGTTCTTATTTGAGGCACAAATGACCAGATTGAAAATATCATATTTTCAGCTCTTTATGAAAAGGATCTACCTTTATTGAAAAGTTTATAATGCTGGAAAAAGTAAAAGGAAATAGAAGAAAGGAGCAAGAAGCAGCAAGGTTGATGGACTTGGTTAAGTATAAAGAAGAAAACTACAAACCACTCAGAAAACTACAGACCAATAAGAAATCAATACCTGGGAAAATTAGAAAGAATCGGCAAGCAACGAGTTTGCAAGCACTTAGGAAGAATCACAGTGATTACTAGAAGCCAGTGTGGTTATATTAAAATATGTATCATGACAGACAAATCTTACTGTTTTTAGCCAGACAATTATATTACTAGACTAAGGGAATGGTATGGATCACAAAATATCTAAACCTCAGTGAGGCATTTGAATAAATTGGCTCTACACATAAACAGTGTACATTGTTTTAGATAAAACAGTGGGAGAATAGATAATCCACCAGCCACACAGATTCATAGTAGATTGAACAAGTATGCCCGATGTATGGTCCTTAACGGATCTATGACTACATGGAAGAAAGAACTCATGAGAGTATTTAAAAGTACTGATCTTGGCACAGTGTCCTTCACTATTTTTATAAATGACTTAAGGATCTAGATATACACTGAGAAAATTTGTAAATGATACAAAAGTGAGAGATATTATCACACATTAGAATGTAGGATCGTGTTTCAAAAAATCTTGACAGGTTGTATGTATTTAGCAAAATTCTGTTCAATGGTGATAAATGTAAGGTCTCATTTTGTAGGAAAACCAGATACACAAGTACAAGGTAGATAGAATCTGCCTCTGTAGAGCACAGAGTTTAAACATAAGCCAGCAGTGGCTGGAGCTGCAAAAGAGACAATGACAGCCTATCAAAAGCACAAGGAGAAAATACTTAGTTTAAATAAGAGATGGTTAAGAGGAACTTCACTGGGGAGGGAGGGGAAGACTTGCCTTGTAAAGTCCCAACTCCATTCACAACATTGGGATGGGACATGCTGCAGGTCTGCAAAATACGGCTTTGAGAGAGGCTTGCTGCCAGCACATCTGGAGCAGTAGGCTTGATACCTATTAGAGATGGACGGGAGGGAGAGGACACTGCAAGAATATCAATTGAGAGATAAAGAATTCCACCTTAGTTTTAGCCCATAATAGCATTAATAAATAAGAACCATTCCTGCAAAATTTTCTTTTTTAAAAAAAAATGCATTGTATCATATTCATCCAGTGTTGTTTGTTTTGTAGATAAATTTAAGAAAAGGGGAAGCTAGTGAAAGGGAATTAGATGCTTGTATGGACAAATGCTTGCCATCCTGACCTATCTGCAGCAATTTCCAAGAACCATCTTGTAGTTTCTTTCATATCCTCCAGGTGAACTGGGTTTCTCCTCTTCTCCCCACTTCTCTTGACATGGACAGCAGGAAAAAAGAGAGAGGAGAAAAGCACCAGAAAATGGATAACTGATAGCAAAAGACCAACTGGTCTTCTGCTCCCAGTAATTGTCAACAAAGAAGGGGATTTCCATTCCACCTGTCATTTTCCCTGTGGTTCTTAGAAACTCTTGAGCCAGCATATTTTGTGGTACTTAGTCCACTTGACAACACTACTTTTGTGCTGTAGTGAGGAGGAACCTGTACTTTTTTAAAATATTATAAATGTATCCTATGTAACTGATACCAATAAGTCATGATCTTTTTTATAGTCTGCATCAGGAAGTATCTCAACTGACTTGATATATCCACAGACAAGATTTACACCCATGCTGCTTGACATAGGTATTGAAAATACTCTCATCCAAATCTTTCTGTAATTTCCAGTTCATATCTTTCTACAGATTTTACATTCCAATCACCTGTCCCAAAGGTGCTTTGTCAAAAGGCAACTGGACTTTCTTTGTTTGCAAGAAGTTCTAAATAAATCAAGAAAAACACATAGTATTATTTCTGGGTGATTGAAACGACTATGGAGATTCTCAGAATCTAAGTCATGATTGTCCCAAAAGTGCTTTTCCAAAAAGCAACTGGACTTTCTTTGTTTTTCCTTGAAGGCATTTTGCTTCTTATCCAGGAAGCTTCTTCAGTTCTGGCTGAATGGTGGAAAATGGAAGGATTTATATTGCTTGCAGTTGTCTGGCTGTTATCACTCTGATGACCAAGTTGACTCCAAGGAATATAAATTCTTCCATTCTCCATCATTCGGCCAGAACTGAAGAATCTTCTTGGACAAAAAACAAAATGCCTTCAAAGAAAAACAAAGTCCAGTTGCTTTTGGGACAACCATGATCTGGATGCCTGAGAATCTGCATACACATTCCAGTCACCTATAAGTAATACTATGTATGTTTTTTTTTTATTTATTTAGAACCTCTTGCAGTTTTCCACTGAATATTTATCTGGAAGCTTTTTTTCCCCTTTTTAATGGATACCAAGATTCTTTTTAGGAAGTTTAATTATTTTGCATGGAGAATTACCACGATAGGTAATGTAGGTGAATCATGAGAAGTACTATGAACTGTTCTACAAAAGATTTACATCAGTATTTTTCAACTCTGGCCAATTTAAGGCATGTGGAATTCAATGGTGGTTGGGTCTTAAAGTTGCCAAGGTTGAAAAACACTGGTCTATATAATGTTCTAATTGCAATATAAACAGTCTAGTGAAATTGGAGTGAAACTGTTTCTCATTCTTTTCCATAGTTCCCTTTTCTTTTGTTGCTACTTTTTCTTAAAGATAAATAAATGAAATAAATGAATTAAAGCAATTTTTTACTGCAATGTGTAATATTCCTTGGCACAAGTCAAAGGAAGTAGCAGTAACTGTGCTGAGATTTTAAACCAAGCCAGGCCTAGTTAGTATGTGGATGAGAGTCCTCCGAAGAAAAGCCAATCTATAATCTAGAATGTGAATTTGAAGAAAAAAGAAAACCACTCCTGAAATGAAGCCATTTCTGACACATTGTCAAGAAAGGTACATAAATAAATTAAGAAGTTATTTGGAATTCAGTTTCAGCGTAAAGGGGAATTTATTTCTATAATAACGACACAAGACCAAAGACAGGCCTTTATCAAGATACTTCTCATGGATCAGACCTCCTTATGTAAGCATTTACAAATCCTTAATGCAGAGACAATTCAAATGATTGGTCTTACATTTATTATAACTAACAGCCATGCTTTCTATACACTTTGTGATAACACAATGACAATATTAGCTAGCGGAACAAAACATAATTCCAAGTTGATTATGAGTGTTTTAGGCTTTTAGATTGGCACTCACTTTGGCAGTAGGTTTTTGTAATCGCCACAGGTAAGCTATAGTTTCAATGAACCAATTACTTGAATTGTCTTTATTATTCCCACAGATTCAAAATGCTATAGATTTTGTTTGAGAAAGTATTTCTTACCTGCCATCATCCCATATGCAGTTTGTTGGTTTCCATAATGACAAGAAGGAACAGAATAATGCAGACCTGGAGGCATAGTTCCCACAATAGCCATGGAAAAGCATATATAGGCATATTTAAGTATTGGGTTCAAAAACAAATAGATGAGACCAGTAAGAACATGCACATGAATTCATAAAATATCATCTCTATCAAAATATACAAAAATTATCTTTTGCATTTGTCAGGAGCTGAACTCACTGAATAACTTAAGAATACGATGCAGCAATTTAGTCATCCAATTTAATGACTACAGACCTAGTTTTCATTCCATATTTCAGAATGGTTGAATAACCAGCATATAATTTTAATAAAGTATTACAATTATTACTATTGTTATTCAGTATACTGTAAACATTTTTTAAAAACAACCCCTTAGTTTTCAAATATAACATAAAATAAGTATTACTTATTTACATTACAAAGATCAATATCATGACAGCTGTACTTAGTTTTCTGTTATTAACTTTTGAATTCTGCTTCAAATTCTGTAACATGCTCCTCTAAAATTACATTTAAATTGTTCTATTATTTTATCTGTAAAACACTTTGAAAGAATCATACTCTGAAATGTAGTACAACATGAAATAAAATCTTTGAAAGTATGTATATCTCATATAGAAAGAAGAAAGAGATCAACTGAATAATTGCCCATACCCTCTTTGTCTTGAAGATCTTTTTTGCAAATAGGATAAGTATACCTGCATGGAACTCTCTAAGCAATTTGTATCATATAAAATGAAGGGCTGGATTACATGTTTCATGTATATTGTTTTCTTTATAAATAGCATCTTGAATGGATAAAGATCAAGATGAGTATAAGTCTATTCTTTCATTAACATATGTCAATTGTATAATGAATGATATGTTGTTTGATTATTTCAGAGTCATGGCCTTTGCCTGCTAGTTTTACCTTCATTTCTTATTACTTATTTCAAGATCTTCATTGCTTATTTCAAGCAACAAAAATTCTAGGAATCATTTAAGATTATGTATTGAAGTGTGATAATATTGCACATCTAAGGCAGGTCAGTACTGTGAGCTGTAACTTTAATATCATGCAAAACAAAATACATAAAATAACTGTTGTGTTAAGAATTAACTGGGCTAATGTCTTCTTGATTATTTTATTTTTCATGCAAAAAAAGTGATGATACTATTACATTTTATTTTAAACCAACATTCCTACTTAAAAGCATCCATGCACATTTGCAAACAAACATGAGCAGTTTAAGACTAATGCTTTTCTGGGAACTTCAAAAAGTAAATTTAAGGAATTTGTATACACTGCATTATTTAAAAGAAGGCTGCATATGATAACTTGCAAACCACCAATTGAAAACAAACCATTCTGTGGTAGGATACTCTTGACCTTAATTGTTACATATATGGAACAGATTTTAAATAATTAAAATAGAAATAAATTATACTCCTGAAAAAGCTGAATAAATCAAAATCTCCACATAATGTTTTATTTGCTTTTTCATTTCTTTTGAATTCAAAATGAGGTTTCTGCTATAACTACAAGGTAGAACACAAAGTTTAAAAAGTATAGCATAATATATTTTCAGGATTGTCTGCTTTGTAAGTCTTCCAACTACCATGCCATTAAAAGCTAGAAATCTAGGAATCAAACCCAATGTTCCAGGAGGTTGCATTTAATTTTTTCTTCATAAGGAAAGAAGAAGCTTATTTTTCCTAGGAATAGTGACTTTCAGACATCATTAAAATAATTCAGGGGGGAGTTATAAGATAAGGGAAGCATTTATCAGTGAAATTTCATTGGGTTGGATGGTTTTTTTTTTTTGATTTGCAGGAAAAACTGACTGCAGTGCTTTAAAATGTTAGTTAGCAGAATAGCCAAGGTAGTGGTGTACAGCTTTTCTCATACGTTTCTTGTTCAGAAGTGTAGTTGTTTATATATAGAAACCTTTGTCTTTTGTCAGAACACATTCTTGTCTAGGAAGAATCACTGGGCTTCTTGTCTAGGAAGAATCACTGGGCTTAGAGTTCTGATAATTAGTTCATAATTATCATTATTACAGAAGAATTATGACATTGATTAATCTTTTCCACACTGCCACCCTTCATTTGTTCTTGAATCACAATTTTGGCCAAAAAGAGTTTGTCCATTTGGACACAAAATGAAACTGCACTAAATCTAGACCACTATGCTCAGGCCTTCTAACCAGTCTTTATTGATTAAATTTACAGAAAGTATCAGAATGTGCCTAAGATGATACTACTGGTCACTGAAGTAAAGATGACTATCCACTCGCATATTACATAATAGGACACTTATACTAATGAATACTATAAGTAATTATCCTGGACTGATCATTTAAAAGACGAGAGAGAGAGAGAGAGAGAGGAAGGAAAGTGTGCATACAAAAACAGCTTTTAAAGTTGTTATTGTTTTTCTGGTGCATATTCTTATTTTGTTCTAGAGGATACAACTATGTAACAGATTATATGTCAAACTATGTAAATGTGTTAAAATGTTAATTCAGCAAAATGCCAAAGTAATGAAACAAATCAAATACTGAGTTCCTTTTTAATAGAGAGATGGCTACTGATTTGCTTCCAAGCTCAGTGCAGAGTTGTGTTTTAAGATTTGATCATATCAAAGTTCTGATCAAAATGATACCACCACTACCCCAAACTTCAGTTCCTGCAGAATATCATTATAGGATACTTATCTGCTTGTTATTTTTGTTTTAAATAGCTTAAATCACTTATTTACATTAATGAAATGGTTGATTAAAACAGTTTCCATTCATACATTTCTTCACTCTGATCATGAGCTTCTTTGCATGGAAGCAATTTCAATGGAGTATTAGATATTCATTGTTTTGAGTTATGTATGTATAACAATGAAAATACATCTTTAAAAATCTTCTTTTCCCATGGATGTACATTGAAAACACCATTCAAAGTGCCTAAAATATCTTGCTATCAATGGATGTACAAAGCAAGAAAATTATCTATAGATTATTTTTTTCAATGACACGATTAAAACAGTACTAAAGAAAACAAAGCTATGGTCTATATTTGCTTACTTGGAATTCTGAGTCTTTGAATACATTGGGATTTATTAAGTAAATAAGCAAGCATTCAGAAGTATTGTTTAATAAAATAAAATACAAGTTCAGTTAAAATCTTCCAGCAAGAAAATATTTATATTCCTTTTCCAAGAATTATATATACATCAATTTATGAATCAATATGAATCAGTATTTCACTAATGAACACTGTAGCAGGATCTTCAGTTTAGCACCATATGAAATATTGATTAACAATTTTTCCAAGTTCTCAAACTCAATTAAGAATTTCCAAATTTGTAGTTCCATTCAACTAGAAACAGAATACTTCTTTAGGTACAACTATCAGTTGCCAGATTAAACTGATGTGAGATATTCTATAAAATATATTTAAAAAGCTTATCAAGTCTTTGTTATTCCTTTTGAAGAATCAGTAGAAGATACTAACTAAAATAATTTTTCTGAATACATGTATAGAATACAAAGCTACAAAATTTTGTACATACTTTCATTGTTTAATAACTTAAAGGTTGTTCTAAAGGTAATTACAAGCTTTTATTACTTTAAAGTATTCATCAAGTTTTATTTTTTATCATGCTTGTAATTACATGGACAATGATAGAGGGTCAGCAATGGAAAAACTATTTTTAAAACAAATCATAAGACAGGATGGAAAGATATAAAAAGTGATTTTTTTCATTGCATTACAATTAAATTACAGTCTTTCATAAAGAAATTCAATATTTTTACATGAACAGCATGATCGTTTGCTTTCTTCACCAATGAATTTTTATAATATTAATAGTATTCTATATTTCATGGATTGAATTAATTCCAACTACTTGAGAAAGAAGCATAATGAAAATCAGATGGAAGTGCAAAGTCATTTCATATCACCTGAAATAAACCAATTTTGCATAATTAGCATCAAAATGGATTACCTCAGGATTAAAGCACTGATAGATACCTATCATTCATTTAAGTCATTGCCTGTCATTTCATAAAATGTAAAGTTTCTATTTTTTCCATTCTGTGCCAGAAGTTTTTAAACGGAAATAAAGCAAAAAGTTTATATTATTTTAAATTTAATGAGTTCAAATCATTAAATATTGAATAGAATGACATTGATTTGTGGTCAAATATTGATTACAAGATTAGCCTCAAAGAGCAATGTGAAATCAACGTGGTAATTAAAAGACACCATAAGCTAATTAAACGCTGGTTTTGCTTGAAGAATTTCTTAAATTATTTGTTATAGCATAGCAAAGATGCTAAACCGAAGCCAGTAAAATGGCACACTGATAAAAGTAGCATTTTTATAATAAGAGAAACAGTACCTGTAGACACCACATTAGTGGCATGATTGGAGACGGGCAAACACTCTGCAGCACTATGATGCATTATCAGAGGCAGAGTGGGAGACGAGTCAGAAGTCAAGGGGATGAAGGTGTCAGCTGAAGAAAAGACTTGACAACTCATTCCCACCAAAAATAAGCAAAAAACAAGCAAGCAGAATGAGAGTGAAAGAGAGGAATGAAGGTATGCCTTGCCTTGCTTTTCTCTCAAGACTATCCTATACAGTTCACAGCAACTCAAATTCAGTTGGCCAACTTCATTACTTGCATATATACATAATGTGGGTTCTGGTGCACTGCGAGTTGTGTGCAGGCATTTATACCACCAGGAAATCCTTTTATCCATGTTAATGGGCTTTTCTAGGCTGTGTTGCTTAATCACTGTGGAAACTCCTTCTTTCCCACCCAAAGGCAACAGATACCCAATTAATGAGGGGAAACAAGAGAGCTAGTTTTTCAAATTCTTTCAAGCTGGCTTTTGTGAAGGAACAATATTGGACAAAGCTATATGAGGGAGTCATTTTACCCCAGTTTCTGCTCATGAGGAGGAGAAAAGCTTCTCAGCGTTATCTTATGAACACCTGTCTAGGTTTTCCCAATCCCCTGTAAATATTGAGAAATTAAAATGTTATACATGATATTAAATTCGAGACTGCAGTGATCTGATTTATTTCTTTACATCTGGAGAATATAAATATGAATAATTAATTGAAAGAATATTAAATATATTTTAGAGTCTGGGAAAACCAGGTTGGATATATTGTTTATGAATCAGTGTATATTATTTTAGGACACAGGATAACATCAGTTTTCTCAGTCCTGTCAACTTATACAGTTCACTGTTTTAGAAATGCCAAAATCCCAACCCTAGAAAATCTAAAAAGAAGCATGCTGAGGACAGGACAGGACAGGGCAGAATGATGAGAAATGAAGATAATTTAGATCCAATTCATTCAATTCTAAAATAACAGTACAATCCATGGTCCAAGATTATACTATCTAATTTGCTAGAATACAATTTTTTATTCAATTTGCCAATGGGATACCCCGATGATAGAGTGTTTAGACTACAACACAGAGTTGGAATGAATTTGGACCAATCTCTCTATCATTATAACTACCTGGTTGATGAAGAAGTTTGGAATTATGTTTGTATATTTATCTAATGCATTAAATTTTAACTCTTATTTCACATATTATCATCATTGCCATCATCATCATCATCACATGATTATGGCAGGAACAGAATTGGAAGAATAGTATTGTGAATGATACTAGGCAGAAATGGGGGATATGAATCTAACAACCAAGCAAGCAGTCAGAAGGATTTATTTTCTTTTAAATAAACATTGCTCTTGATCCCTCTCTGGTGGCAAAAGTTAAGGCTTTCCAAATCACTTTACCTTTGGAATGCTCCAACTCAAGAGCAAAATTGCTGCATTGATATCAGCTGTTCTCTTGATCTATTTTTTAATGTGCATTTAATTTCATGTAATAACATTGTGTCTTGGGCAGAGTATTATCACAGACCAAAAGTTCTGCCTGTAAAAGAACTATGCTTGCAAACAAAGGGAAGAAATACCTTTATATACCCCATGGTGATGCAAATAATATTGTTGATGGTTCCCACTTCTTATCAGCTTCATCTCCAGTCATGGAGGAAGAGACATAAACAATCCTATATTATCTAGAATACTGTTCCAGAAACCATAAGATCTTTCTCCTTTCCCCTCTCTTTATTTTCAAGAAAAAAAGAGATTCATGCTGAACAGGCCTTGTGAAATGTTACAAAGACTTCTCATTAGAAAGATATTCTTTAATGCTGGTTTCAAAGAGCTAGTAAAAAATCTAGGCCATTGTTTATCTATTGATTGATTGATCGATTGATGTATAGTCTCCTTTAATTAGGAGCTCTGGGTCCTTGAATTCTTTCTCTATTTTCTTTTTCTATGAGGAAGGTTAGGCTGAGGACAGAGAAATACATAATAATTATAGCAGGTAAGAAATGGACAAAACCAGGTCTGAAGATGGGACATTAGATATAAATGCAAGCATATTATTATTTGTGGGGAGTGGGATGAAAAGAGATAAAAGCAGAATTCTGGAAACCTTTTACGGAGGTGAGGATCATAGCCATCTAGAAAATGAATAGCATATTGAGATGACAATATTTAGTTGATAGCCTTGATTAGGCAATAGTAAAACAATATTTATGAATCACCAGAATAAAATCAAATTAAGATAAGATAACCTTTACTGTCATTTTTCTGTATAAAACAATGGCACACATCAAAATGAAATTCTGATATCCAGTTTCAAAAGAAAAATGCCAAATGCCACCCACCAAACATTACCATCCAGAGGAGGAGGAGAAGGAGAAGGATGATGATAATAATAATAATAATAATAAT
>AZIM01001798.1:328670-339502 GCA_000516915.1 Ophiophagus hannah | reverse complement strand
TAACTTTGTCGCTTGTATCCTTACTATCTATATTGACTGTTTCCTAGTGTGATTTGCTTATTGTACCCTATGACTCTCATTAAGTGTTGTACCTTCTGATTCTTGACTCTTAACAAATGTATCTTTTCTTTTATGTACACCGAGAGCATTGGCACCAAGACAAATTCCTTGTGTGTACAATCACACTTGGCCAATAAAGAATTCTATTCTATCTTAACAAAACTGTCTCAGTTAGCAACAGAAATTTTGCGCTCAATTGTGATCCTAAGTCAAGGACAATCTGTACTATTTGAACAAATAAATTAAAAAAAATTAAAAAATTAAAAATTATTAAAAAAATTAAAAATTATATCCAGTCAAACCTGATTTGGCTTCTATTTTAATTTGACTTTTTTTTTTTCAAACCATGATTGACAATCCAGGTATCTGGAGTGGCAACAGATCAAAAGAAAGTTGTCCATAAAACAGGAGCATTTTAGGCTGCTCAGGTTTAAGATTGTTCCACAGTTCAACAGAAAAGGTTGGGTGGTCTCTCTTGTTGGGAGGGGGGATGTATGCCAGACAGCTATCAACTGCCCATACAGAGGAAAAACAGCAACTGCTGTCTTGCAGTTGGTAATATATTGGCCAATCAATCTGTGACACGCTGGCAGGACAAGCCAGAGCAGAGGACTGTGGGGCCAAGAGAATGAGGCAAAGTTCATCACCCCCCAGTGAACCGTGAAGGCCCCCCGATGGACCATGTGCCAGGAAGGCCAGTGAACTGAAGCAGGTGGCACTTAATGTTGCATACCAACATTCAGAGGCACTCAATTCTTGGCACCCATCTTCCACTGCAGATTTAATGGGATTCTCATCCTTTTAGACTCGAGCTTTTTGCAATATTCAGAAATGGCTCTTAAATGGTTCCTTATCCCACAAGAACGAGATCTTCACTCATGCCCTGCATCAATTTTATTAAAAAGGCATCCACAAATTTGGTCTTTTGCTACCATTTGGTGTTTTGCAACCTAAAGGGGGAGATAAAACTTTTTGATCCAAACTACTCCAATCTTTCCCAGTTTCCCAGTTGCCTCTTGTTAAAATTAAAAATGCCTGCAGTTTCTCAAGACGGGAAAGTTGTGCACAGTTACTGAAATGCTAATACAAGCAAGATGGGAAATATAACCCACTTTACCTGCGAATCAGGGTTTGTGATTTGGAAGCCAACTTCCCGGACGCACGCATATAATAGCTCTGTTTTGGCCATCTGGCAAGCAGCCTCTAAAACAACTCCACTCAACCTTTCATGACATGCAATTCAGTTTACTCTCTGCAAAATGTATATAGCGTCAAAGTTGAGGTTAAAATTATAGATGGCTCAGCCAATTGTAGAATAGCAACCAGTTAGTTGCTTAGCAACTGTCCAAAGTTATGAAAAAGGTACTTACAATCCAGATTCAACGGCCTGTCTCCACCAAGGTCAGGTGACTGTGTTTTGGGCACTCAGCAACCTAGTCTGCATTTACAGGTATTTGTAACACCTGGCAGTTTGTCAATTTATGACGTTTTTGTTTTTGCTGGAAACTGGCATTTATTTCCNTTTCCAGTTTCCAGCAAAAAAAAAAAAAAATACCCATAGCAAACAATGGCTCCGCTTAATGACCACAGAATTCACTTAACACCCATGTTGCTACTTTAATAACTGCAGTGAGTCACTTAAAAACGGTGGCAAGAAAGGTCATAAAATAAAGCAAAAGTCACAAAACTGTCTTGCTTAGCAATTTGGGGTTAATTGTGGTTGCAATTTGAGGACTACCTGTAATTAATTTGTGAATAGTGGTAAGACTCTTACTAATTTTCCTAATTATACCAAAATTAGGGGTCCTTGGTGCTCTCAAATCTTGCTTGTTTTTTTTGCAAACGTTTCATTACCCTAACTAGGTAACATCATCAGTCTAGACTAGCACTGATGATGTTACCAAGTTTGACTAATGAACCATCTGCAAAAAAACAAGGAAGCTCTAAGAGCACCAAGGATCCGTCATGTCAACTCTGAGCTGCAAATACTCTCCTTTATTGGTATCCCCAAATTGCCTCCATTTGACCTGTTATGTGTGTGCTGATGTTCACTGTGATGCTCGAGTATTTATTGTTGTGGTTACAAGTTATGGTGACAAAAGAACACTCATATGGAAAGTATTGTATCACTGGTGCATATGAGGTGGAATCAAAAACTCAGCGATGTGATCATAAGAGAGGCAAAACAAGCAGCAAAGATTTCTTTATCTTAAATTAAGTAGAGTACCAAGCTGTAACTGATTTTTATTTTCGCCCTTCCTGGAGCTAAATAGCTAAACTGATTCCCTAAAATCAATGTCACTGCAAATGATTAGAAATGTCATGATGGATGGGAAATTCAGGGCATCAGAGTTTTTATACGTATAAACAGTTTTCTACCGAGATAATCTGTGATTCAATAACAATCTAGACCAAATGATTTGGATCTGGCATGAAGTCAGCATCTCTCTGCTCTTCATTAAATAAACGCAATTTTTTTTTTACCCTGTGCTTTAAAGTTTCAGTAAACTTTAAGTGAATTATGTCCACACCTATTTTTCCAAATTACCTGGAACCCTGAAAAATGCCGTGATGCATTGTCTTCCCAGGACACAAAGCACTTGAACTAATTTTAAAACATCTGCAGCCACACTTAAAGGCAACTGTAATAAAACCCAAAATGCCCACTAAGCAATTTAAAAATGGGTCTCGTCCTCGCGTTATTTACCACTGAAACTGATGAAAGAAAATGCAAAATTTACAAAGCTTTGTCACCAGTTTGTGGATGAAACATAGCTCGACTTCTCTTTCTCATCTATCATAACAGATAAATTTGCTGAAGAGATGGTTCTGCTGAGGTTCCAAATCAATGCCTAGAGGTACAATTGGACAGAGAGGCTGAAACTTAAATCAGAAAGGCAGAGAGAGCCCTGCTGAAGAAGCAGAATTAATTCAATTCAATTAATTCGATGTAATATAGCTGCCCACTCTAGAAGAACTCAGGGCAGCTCACACAATCCATTAAAGAAAAGTAAACAACTAAACACAGGCAGCCTGGATTAAAATAACTACAGATAGTCCTCGACTTACGACCACAAGAGAGCCCAAAATTTCTGTTGCTAAGTGAGACACTTGTTAAGCGAGTTTTGTTCCATGTTACGTTTTTTTTCTTGCCACGTGAATCACTGCAGGTGTCAAGATAGTAACACTACAGCAGTGACGGCGAACCTTTTCGTCATCATGTGCTAAAAGTGCACACACGCACACTTGCACCCCCCCTGCGCATGCGTGCATGACCCTCTGCGCGTGCATCACACATCTCTGCGCATGCACTTGCAACCCCCTGCATGTGCCCCACCCCCCTGCGCATGTGTGGCAGATACCCGACAATCAGCTGGTTGGCGGGGGCGCACACATGCGCAGTGGATCAGTTCCAGGTGACGGTTCGCGTGACGGCAGAAATGGCTCTGCGTTGCATTTGTTAAGTTAGTAACACGGCTGCTAAGTGCACTTCCCATTGAGTTTCCTTGTCAGGAGGTCAACAAAGGCTGATCACATGACCCCGGGACATTACAATCGTCATAAATATGAGTCAGTTGCCAAGCACCTGAATTTTGATCACATGAACCTGTGTATGTGTGCGCACACCACTCATGTGAATGGAGACGCGCGTGTGCTGGCTCACCTCTCATGCAGCCTGGTTCCAAATAGGCCATGGCCCAGTAGTGGGCTGCAGGTTGGGGGACCCCTCAGGGGTGGGATTCTACCAGTTCAGACCGGTTCTATAGAACTGGTTGTTATGATTCTGTGCAGTTCAGAGAACCAGCAAATCATGCCNTGCCCCTGGCTGGCCCCGCCCCTCTCTACCTGCCCCTCCCCTCCCAGTCAGTCCTTATTGAGTATGCGTGACATCGCTGACTGCGTTCTCCCCTGCCCAATCACTCAAGGTATTTTTTTCCCCTCCTGACGATCAGCTGTTCTGATGATCAGCTGTGCCGAGATCCTCCTTGCTGTCTTACTGCTTCGCCCAGGAGGCTTCCCTGAGGCCCAAATATGGAGCGTGGGGGGTGCTGCAAAAAAAAAGAAGTCATGCCCACCCAGTCACATGGCCATGCCAACCCAGCCACGCCCACAGAACCAGTTCTTAAAAATTTTGAATACCACCCCTGGGACCCCTGCCTAGATGCATCTTGTGGGCCCTTTTAGTGAAGTAGCCAAGATTCAATGGGGGAAAAAATTCAGTCTGGATCGCAGCCACTATACAAGTTCTAAAGATACCCCAAACAATAACTCTTCCTTTGGGAAAAACATGATCCAATCCATAACACCATTTCCCAGTTAGCCCACCCACCAACTTGCTAATGTCATGCACACTGTTTGGTCTGGACTGAGTCTTCAACTTCTTACAGCCCACTGCATATTATGGAAATTCGTTTAGATGAGCAATACCAGATTTGGAATACATAAAGAAGAAGAAATCAATTCATCCTAACTGCTCGCATTTAGGGCCGTGCAGATTAATCCAAGTCCATGCATTCGCATATTTGTTTCGTGAAAAGCAACGATCTTCAACAAGGTTGCCAACACATCCCGGGAATATAACATTCTTAAGCTTTTCTCTGTGTTATTTCTCCTTAATGTACCCACACTGGCAGGCAAAATGCTCATTGTTGTATGCAATGATTCTATATATGGAATTTCAATAAAAATTTTCCAACACAACTTGCTAAACTATGCATATTTCCTCAAACATATGCATTCTGAATTCTGATTCAAAAAAAATACTGTATTTGGGTATGTGAGTTGTTTGAATAAATTGTACATAAATTTCATGTTGGTGGTCACGTCATTTTGCCTGGGGGGGGGGGAACCAAACCAAACCAACCCAAAANNNTTTTTCCCGGGGGGGGGGGGGAACCAAACCAAACCAAACCAAACCTTTACCAGATTTTTTTTACAACCCATAAACGTTCAATGCCAACTGAAATGATCTATTTTTAAGTTTTTTAATCCCACTGTCATTATTTGTATGAAAAATGTCAAGACATCATACATACCGAATACTCTTTCTTCCTCTTATTTTCACCACCACCACAACAAAATGGTGAAGTGAGTTGGGCCGAGAGAGAGTAGCTGGTACAAAGTCACCCAGCTGCCTGTCAAGACTAAGGTAGAACTAGAACTCACAATCTCCTGGTAATTGGCCTCAAATCACCTACCCAGCTTTCATGTCTAAAGCAGAAGTAGAATTTATGGTTTTCCAATCTCTAGCCTGGTAACTTAACCACTAGACCAGTAGTCTAAACGCCTGGTTTGTGGACCGGCACTGTCAGGGTTCCAGCAGTTAATCCAATTAACCCCAGGCCACAGCATCAGGGATGAGCTTCAAACATTTTAGTGACCGGTTCTCTGCCCGGCTGCTGGGTGGGCATGGCCATGACCTAGTCGGCCTCCTGCACCATGGTGTGGGTGGGCATTTTCACTCTCCCCGAGCTCTGGAGGCTTTCCTCAAGCCTTGGGAAGGGTAAAAAACAGGCCTCCCCAGGCTTCGGAGGCCCTCTGGAAGCTGGAAACGGACCCACTTCTGGCCTCCAGAGGGCCTCCAGGAGGCCCATTTTTCACCCTCCCCGAAGGCCCTATACTTTCCTGGGATCCAAAAGGGGCCACGTGGGGACATCCAAAAGGGGCCACGTGGGGACTCCTGGGAGGGGCAGGGTGGGTGGGGGCAGCCAGAGGTTTGCCGAACCGGCCACAAAATTAATTACCGGTTCAGTATAGGTTTGCCCGAACTGCACAGCACACCAGAAACCAGGTTGCACAAACAAGCGAAGCCCCACCCGTGGGATGCAGACAGCATTTGAAACCACTACCACCCCGGTCCATGGAAAAACCTCTCTCCATGGAACCAGTCCCCGGTGCTCAAAAAGGCCACGGCACTAGATCACAGTGGCTCACATGTTGTGACAACATCAGGCAAATGACACAAATGTATAAATGATACAATTTACATACTTTACCAAAGTTCACCATGACGTCCCTACAGATACCTATGAATGTTTTATTTGAAAGTTAGAACGGCTGAATCCAAGTCAAATTTTGTTCTAACAGAGCACAGACCACTGCAAAGTTCCAGCGGAAAGTTCTATGTGAGGCTGTTTTCTTCAGAGTTCAAAACAAATTATTCATTACAATCATATGAATATAATTATGACTGTCTATCATCTTTACAATTATAGGCAATGTGTCTCAGAATACCAGCTGTTTAGAAACAACCATGATAGAAAGACAGTGTTTACGCGCTCTGTTGATTTTCAACAGGGATCTGAATGGGCGTGGTAAAAGCTGACGCATTAAGGCAGGGATAGCTAACCTTTTCAGCACTGAGTGCCCAAAGTGCATGCGCGCGTACCCTCAAAATGCAATGCACATGTCCCCATGCATGTGCGTGTCCCCCACACATGTGCATGTCCCTGTGCATGCACCCCCGCACGCATCCGCACATGTTCTCTTTTCATGCACCCTGCCCCCATGCATGTGCGTGCATCCTCCGTGCATGGCTCCTGCCCCCTGTATGCGCCCTGCGCATGTGCGGCAGAGACCTAAAGACCAGCTGACCGATGGGAGGCGTGCACGCATGTGCAGAAGAGCTGACTGGGGCGATGGCTTGCGTGCCTACAGACAGGGCTCTGTGTGCCACCTCTGGCACACTTGCCATAGGTTTGCCATCGGTATTAAGGTCTTTTACCTCATCTAGAAGAACTCTTATTTTCCAATACCTAGGCAAAACAAGTAATTTAGGCAAATGACCCAAGCATGATGACAATGGTAAAGCTTTCTAGGGATTAGAAATCAAAGCAAATGTGAATTCCACATTCTATTTTCTGAAAGGTCACTGCAATTTTACCTTAGCTAACTACAGAACTATTTTATTATATGTAATTTGCAAACTCCTTTATCACAGGACTTCATACCAATAAGTCATCAAAATGGAATAAGGAAAGAAAAATTAGAAACTTTACAGACAAAAATCAGAAACTGAAGTGGAAGATGCAAAAACCAAGAGACTTTTATTAGAAGAAATATTTAGGCAGGGTATTTGGAAGAAAACTGAGAGTTAAAATTCACTATATTAAATACATAGCATATAGCTGCTTTCTTTTTTTTTCTTTGCATGACTTCTTTCTTTGCTTTACACTATATTATTCAATTTTCAATTGCATTTACAGTTCACAGCAGTGTCCATGAAAGCTTCACCAATTGCAAAACCACAACCTTTGAAAATAGGATGAGAGGGGAATAAACATGTAATAATAACCACTCCAAGTCCAACATTTTACTTTAGGTAGTCCTTGACTTACAACAGTTCATTTAATGACCATTCAAAGTTACAGCGGCACGGAAAACAGTGACTTATGACCATTTTTCACACTTACGACCATTGTAGCATTCCCATGATCCCATGATCCCATGATCAAAATTGGGATGCTTGGCAATTGGTTCATATTTACGGTGCTTGCTATGTCCTGGTGTCGTGTGATCAGCTTTTGCGACCTTCTGACAGGTAAAGTCAATGGAGAATCCAAATTCACTTAACAAATGAAATGATTCACTTAACAAATGTGGCGAGACAAGTTGTAAAATGGGACAAAACTCACTTAACAAATGTTTAACTTAACAACATAAAGTTACAAGGGCCCTGAAAAAAGTGACTTATTACAGCATCCCCACGGACATGTGATCAAAGTTCTATGCAACTTGGTTCCTATTTATGACGTTTGCAGCGTCCTGGGATCACGTGATCACTTTTTGCGACCTTCTGAGAAGCAAAGTCAACGGGGAAACCAGATCCACTTAACAACTGTGTTAATAATTTAACAACCACAGTGATTCGCTTAAACAATTGTGGCAAGAAAGGTTGTGAAATGGGCACGAAGTTCACTTAACAAGTGTCTCACTTAAGAGCAGAACTTTTGAGCTCAATTGTGTATGTAAGTCAAGGACTATCTGTATGCTAGAACACCGCAGATTTGTGTAGGAAACACTGACGGCATTTAAAGGAATCATTTCAAAGAGCCCTACAGAAAAGAAAATATCTATCAATGGGTTGCAGAACTATACAATAAGGTTAGGAGAAGCCATTTCTTTAGACAGCTCATTGTTAAGAGACCAAACAGCAACAAAAGCAATTCGGCTCTGCTTCAAAGTGGATATGAGCTATTAATGGACAAAGTGGTGTGTGTGTGCATTTACTATCCTCATAAAGTCCACGCATCCAGCGTGAGATAAAACCCAAGAGGCATCCTTTTCCCCCGAGAGGAATCATGTCCTCTTTGCATTTAAAGAAAGCTGAACACCACTGGGTTCATTATTTCTTAGCATCAGAGAGAAACCAGCTAAAAGAATTTAATTTAAAGAACAGAGGGAAGAGAGAGAGAGAGAGAGTGTGTGTGTGTGAGAGAGAGAGAGAGAGACAGAAACAGACAGAGAGAAAGAAAGAGGGAGGGAGGGAGAGAGGGAGGGAGGGAGAGAAGTGGAGGAAGTGAGATTAAAACAATCGTTTTAACTGCTGAAAATGGAGAAAGAAAAAAGAAGACAGAAAAAAAAATATTCTCCTTTTCATGATCTCCTTTTGTACTGTGCAAAATATATTCTGGACAATGAAGATTAAGAAAGCACTAAGAGAAAGAAACTTGAATAAATATCCATCCAAAAAAGCTGAATTCACACTATTTGCAACTACACACACACACACACACACGTCCTCATTAAGTATAAATAAAGATTAATTTATAAGAATATTTCAATGGCAAGCAGGCACTTTTTTAAAGTGTGCAAACTGAGGGATCTCATGGGCTCAAGGTGTAAAATAGAACCATCCAAACAGCACAGCTTGGTGCAACACAATTGCATCCAAAAAAATATTGTTTTTTTTTTTAAGTTATGAGGTATGGGGAGTGGGATGAATAAGCAATAGAAACAGTGACCTCCTCAATAGGTGCTCTATTTTATATATTTATTCCTTTATCGCATGTACATACATTCACCACAGTTGAAGAAACCCTCAGGGGTAGGTTCAATTCAGTACCGCCAAAAGAGAAACATAGAAGTGAAGAAGAAATTCACGGTAGAGTTCATATTTCAATAAAACTGTAAAACATTTCATAGACCAGGGATCCCCAAACCCCAGCCTGTGGACTGACACTGGTCAGCGGCATGCCAGAAACTCCGCGCAAACGAGGGAAGCCTCATCTACGAGATGCAGGCAGCACACAAAACTATGTCCCCTCCAGTCCATGGAAAAATCTCTCTCCATGGAACTGTTGGAGACAGGGGTGGATTCTACCGGTTCGGAACAGTTCCGGTGATCATTTGGCCCCACCCACCCTCCCGTCTNTTCCTGTGCTTTATTTACTTGTTTTTGAGCACAGCTGGTTCACACAGCAGAGTGTTTTGCTGTGCATCAGCTGTTCTATTCACCAGGGCTGCAGCAGGAGGTAAGTATTATAGCTAAAAATGGTCTTTTCTAAATGCTGTGCATGCACGCAAAGTGCGCGCTCACCAAACCGGTTGTTACACCAGTTGAATCGCACCACTGGTTGGAGATCATTGTCATACAGCAAGTGTTTCAGTATTCTCAACAACAAACAATGACTTAGGGAATCAAAAATGCTATGTTTCACTTGAAGGACAATGGGGGGAACTGAATTTGGGTTATTTCTATTAGCACTACGAGTTTTTTAGTTCAGAGTTCAAAGACGACAAGAATCATCAACCATCAGCCAACTTGGAGCTACAACTTAATGGACTCTGCCATTTTTTGTGGGCATAATCTCCAAAGTGTAGGAAATGATGAGACTGGACCTGAGGGAGGGTTCAAACACATCATCAGTCTCGAGTCCCTTTGCCCCCACACGAGATCTAAGCCCAGCCCACCTTGAACTCTGCTGACTCTTATCTACACCTATTCGCTTTGACCGTTAGTAGTTCAGATTCTTGTAGAGAGTATCAGCTTGGAATAAACCTTTATATTCATTTGAACTGCCTGGACTTCCTGATTTTCCCATGCTTGACGCAAAGCTGGCCTTCACCAGTTCACTGTCCCACTGGCAAAATGGAAGCTTAGATAATCCCCAGAGATTTCTTTAGTGCTCTAAAATCTTATGGCATTTTATAAGATCTCAGCCACAGATTTTCCAAGCTCATTTTTAGGTACTTATTTAGAACCCACCTGACCCTTAACTCCAAATGGCCGTCATAAAGCTTAAAACCATAACAATGACTGAAAGGAAGATATAATTCCACCTGTATAGTTGAAATGCCTAACAAGGAAAATGAGAATTCTCACTGGATTCTAAGTGAACAATCATGCCTCCTCATTTACAAGACTGGGCACTAATTCATCTCATCTTTAGTTTGATAGGTGAGAAATAAATATACCCAGGGAAACAAAAACAGAACAGAGGAAGGTAGAGAAAACACTGTACCTTCCCCTCAGGATACCTGATATAGTTTAGTTCTATTTGTTGGGAAAATATGAGTTCCCCAAACGTTCTGGCTTTGCGGACAGGTGAGAGGGGATGGTTCTGCACATGCAGGGGGCAAGTGTGCACCCGCATGGAGCTCCATGCGCACAAGCAGCAAACAAACATGCCCGATGTAAGTGCTTGCTCATGCATGCATTCACTTGCCACTTCCGTGGCCTACTTCCGAATGGCTCAAGGCCCAGTAGTGGGCTGTGGCCCGGGGCTGGTGATCCTTGCCCTGTACCAGGGGTGTCAAACTTGATTTCATTG
>AZIM01001798.1:63027-76114 GCA_000516915.1 Ophiophagus hannah | reverse complement strand
TTTAATAATTGTATTTTTATTTTTTATTGTAAGCTGCCCTGAGTCCCTAGGGAGAGAGGGCGGCATATAATTCCAATAAAAGTAAAGTAAAGTAAAGTAAAAGCTTTGTAGAAAAATTGAATTTCCAGGGGGAAACCCCTTCTCTTTATATACAGGAACAAAATTGAGGACTTCTAGGGATCATTAGGGTATGTTCCTGGTGCAACCTATTAGGCCTTATGATGGATCCCATAAACAAAACAAAGTTGAGATATTCCACTTAATGGCTGAACAATTCAGACCTCTTCCTAACAACCACAATAATGTGCATTTTTCTAGTCTTTGAACAGGCAGAAAAGTAGCTGGCATTGCCCTAATGGTCAAGATCATCTTCTTTACTACCAGGTTTCATGAATGGTACTGTTCTTACAGATTTACTGCAGATCAAACAAGAACAGTGATTGATTGATTCCCCTGGCTTTGTGCATCCTTCCGCCCAGTATCACCACTTGGTGAGAAAAAACACTTTTTAAAAAAATTACTGGCACTTTTTAATGTGTGGGTAGCTTGGCTACTTGAGATAGATATTTTAGCCATTTTTCAAGTTGCTCAAGTGACAGGTTGCTGGCATATCAGTGTTCTGCATCAACAAACTATCCCTCAGAATATTTCTGAAAACAGAACTCCAGTCTTCTGGAAAACAGGTAAATCTATGTCCAAAAATAATCCAGCTGCAAAGAATGGGTGAGGGAGAAGTGAGAGGGAAGTCACATCATGGCATCTTGAGAGAGCTCATTTCCACTGTACCCCAAGGCCATTCGCAGATCCACACCGCAGCCTTCTCAGCCAGGCTACTTTCAGAGTCAGATTTACTATCTTCCAAAACCTGGAAGTAATTGAAATTTCAGGTCATAGGCACCACAGAGAGTTTCCAAGGATCACTGGAGCATTCTCTTCTGCCCTTTATGGTGCTCATCCTCTGCACCTATCCCTCATCACTCATGCTGGAAGGGGAAAACTTATTAGAACTTCTAATTTAATTCAATTTCTCACTGGCTTTCAAGTATGCCAAATTTGTAAGTGCTACCAGGGAGTGGCTATGCTAGCGATAAGTAACCATGACTTGCAGTGCCCAGATGTATTTCCCAGAAACTCAAAATATATTGTGGCCTTTCACTTGGATTACTGCCATGCAGTCTACATAGGGCTGCCCTTGAAGAGAATTCAGAAGCTTCAACTGGTGCACAGTGTGGCCTCAGGGATAGTAAATAGTGTGAATATTCGATACATGTAATATCCCTACTGTGTGAGCAGCATTGGTTGCCAGGGTTTCTGTGTACAATTCAAAGAGCTGGCAGTTGCCATTAAAGCTCAGTTGTGGTCATAAGTCGAGGACTACCTGTATATGGCAAGCTTGTTTGGAGAAAACATTAGGAAAAAAAAGAACTTTAAAACCAGAGCACCTAAAGCTGAATATGAACTCAGTTGTGGGCTAGAGATGAGGTGAAATGCTGCATCCTAAGGACATGTCTTCTACAGAGGGTTTGTTGGGAATCTTCAACCATAGGTTAAGGAGGGTGTTAGGATCACCCCTCAGTCACTGCGCTAAAAGCAGCTTCTGAGTGCAATCCTGTTTGTTCTGTAACACTCAAAATAGTGTTTCCTTAGAACAGTTTGATTTCCACTTTAAGCCGTCTGCATTTCTTTGTAATTACACTTCCCCTCTCTCTGCACAGTAAGATCAGACGTTATTTATCTTTCATCTGTCTAACACTTAATAAATCCAGCCAAATGTTTTCTGGCTCAGAATGTTTAGTTGGAAAAATGCCCGCATCCACTTTCCCCACCACCACCACACCACAGTTACTGGGTTCAAAGGAGAAGCACTTCTCTTGTTGTGGGTATGATGGTCTTTTGGTGATGGGGGTGAGGCTGCCATTTTGTGCCCTGTAAATAACTCATTTCAGAAGAATATCATGTTTTCATGCAAAATAAGTCCAAGGAAAAATGTTTAAAAAATCAAGATTAAGGAGAATGGATACTGAAGAGTAATTAAATGTCCCTGATCTTGAAAGACAGAATATCTCACGTAGAAAATATTTACCTAAATTATGTATAAAAAAAACATATACTGTGGTACAATAGATTTCTACTGGTAGATATAGAGAAAATGCCTAGATGGAAACATTTATTTTAATGAATTGATATATCAATGAAATGTCTGCAAGCAAACAACCAAGCTCAGAGACCACAAAGGACTCCACAGTTCAGCCCTGAGCTACATGTATTGTCTTCTCTTCTATTAGAACTATTTATTTTCTGTCTACAAGGTTACTCTCCTGGATAAGCTTACAATTGCAATAGCTAACAATTCCACTACACTGGTGATTCCACTTACTTCTGGCCCGTTTTTATTAACTTCTGGGCCAGTTGTGCACGATAATATAAATATTAAGACCCTCAGAGTGTGCAGGTTCTGTTAATCCCTTGTTTCTGATTCTTCTAGCTGAGTATTTTCATATATTTTAAGCCAACTTCATTGCTCATCAGTAAATTTTATTAGCAACAAAGCTTCCAGATGTCATTTCAAAGACTATGTGAACTCTTGAAAGGGTGATTCACTTTGATGCCTCAAAGTGAATTCATGGGGCAGTCTGAAGTGTTGAATTGAATCATGTGCGCCTTGAGTGGCTTTTAATGCTGTTTTTGGTGCTTCTGGCTTTACAAGGTCTGAAAAAATGCTGTATCCTTTCTTCCATATATGATGAAACCTAAAGGGGCAAATTGAGTGATGTGATGGGCTCTCAGATACTAACATAACCAGCCAATGAATTTTATAAAAGCACAAACTCTGCCTATCAGAGTGGTTGGGGAGAAAATCCTGCTGTTTTGTCTCACTCCTCTGATAAAATATGTTTAAGTAGGCTTGCTTGGAAATAAAAAGAGCTTTTCAGATTTATTCAGCTGTACTTTTAAATTTTGTTTTTTCTTTTCTTTTCTTCTTTGTTCTTCTGACTTTCCACAAATTCAGATATTTTATTTTTATTCTTCCTTACCTCTCAAACTATTTGCATGTACTGTAATAGAGTCCTCGTTAATCAGGAAGTCCCCACCTTTTTGGTTCTATGGACTGACGCCAGCGGCTTTGGCAGTTTCGGTATGGGCATGGTCCCACGCATGCACAAATGAAGCTTTGTGCACTCATCCACCACTTCAGCAGCCCAGTTCCCAACAGGCCAAAGCCCAGGGGCTGGGGACCCCCTGATCTAATCTGTCTCAGCTGTGAGAAAAACTAATAGAGTGTTTGCTATTAAACAACTGTGTGTATATGGACTATTTCTTGGTATCACAGTGTATTAAATGCTCAGGACAGATAACACATACTTCCTAATAATAAAAGCTGCCTAGAGTTGTTGAATACAAGATAAGTGGCAAATAAATGTTCTAAATAAAATAAATGAATAAATAATTCCCCCACACAAATTATTGCAGAAGTAGCACATATACATAATAATATATTATTTCCAGATGACTAAACTTGCCAATGAGTTCTGCCAATAAATCTATCATCCAGAAAAGCATCCAGTTCAATCAATCAATCAATCAATCAATCAATCAATCAAATCAATGCCTAAAAGTATTGTCTTTCACTTACAAGACAGTGTAATGTGGAGGTCTTGGTGTTCTCTGAACTTGATTGCTTACTTGCAGATGTTTCATTACCCAACAGGGTAACATCATCAGTAATGGTGATGTTGATGATGATGTTGACAGCTTAGAGAGCACCAGGAACTCCACAGTTCAACCCTGAGCTACAGATATTCTCTTCTATTGGAAATATAATAATGGACAGACTGGAATGATCAGGTTGCATTTGGTTTGGAGGAAGAGGCTATGACTGGCTCTAGCAATCTCCCTCCTGGATGAGAACTGATGGGTAGAGGAGTGGTCAGCCTTGGGTTTTCCAGCTAGGAAGATTGGGGAAGTTGTACCCTTAGTTGCTCAGTGAAAGTGGATGGGAGGAATTGAGTTTCTGTGTGTGTGTATATGTGTGTATATACATATGTGTGTATTTTGGTTGGGAAGGAGTTGTTAACATGAAACCATCAAATGCTGTCCAGAAGTGACCAATCAATCAAATCATTTACCCCTTGATTGTGATTTTAGGTTGATGATGGGGATGGAGCTTTTTGATGTCAGGTCAGCTTATAATAAACCCTCCCTCATCCATGACTTAATTATCAATGAGAGAGCTAACCTAGCCTGTATAGTGTTACTCAAATTTGGATGGCTGCAAGTGGAAGTTCAAAAATGTGCATGTCTGGATTTCTGCTGTGGCATCAGCCAAATCTCCAGGGTAGTGGTGGTGGAATAGCTATGGTCATCTGTGATTCTCCAATGGCTTTTAGAGGCACCGCCCTGCAGATGTGAGACTCTGTTTCTAAAGTTGGGCTCTAGGGGTCAGTTAGGAATGAGGGAGAACATGTTTCAGTTCAAATCTAGCAAGACTGAGTGACTTTAGATTTCCTGGAAATTTTCTACCTCTAGTTCTTGAGAAGATTATATAACCACAGAAAGAACCCATGTGTAATTTAGGAGCTCTCCTGGACTCATGGTTCCTGTTTGAAGAACAGAAGGCAGCAATGCAACTTTGTGTTATGAATTAATTGTACTGTTCCTTAGACTTTGAGGCACTGTTCACAGTCACTCATGCCTTGATCATTTCCTCAATGGATTACCGCAATATACACTATATAAGGCATATATACGGTACTCTTCACAGAATTGCCCGCACACTTGGAAACTGCAACTAGTTCAGAATGCAGCAGTGGTTTTAAATTTATTCTATTGGTTTTTTTAAACCTATGTTCACCACTCAGGTGTGAGGTGGGTAGTATATAAATCAGTACAGTAAATAAATTTTTGAATTTCTGTGCAAAAAATACAGGGAGCTGTATGTATGTTTAGAAGCTATCTATATTTGCAGAACGAATATTTCAAGATTTTATTGTAATGAAACTCATAAGGCTATTTAAGTGAAATTCTGGAAGTTAATGTCTTCTAAATATACAGCATTCTATTTTGATCCCATTCTGCTAAAATTATTGCCTATGTTTGAATCTTTCATTGAATGTAATTGTTTCAATTTGTATCTTATTGGCTTTGAAACTCAAATCTCAAATTCACAGTCTTGGCTGAGTCACATATTCTCTTTATGTAACAAAGGAAATTATTTTTTGAAAGGGGGTGATGGATGTTAGGATATACTATATTTTAATTAAAAGCATAATTTCACTGTTTTTTTTATTCCTATTTGGAATTATTCCACTGATGTATTCAAGTTTCTTAATTTTATTCCTATTTATCCAGATGGCCTAGAATAGGAACACTGTTGCAGGATTTTAATCTTTGTGCAATGTGGAACATATATACCAGAGAAACTAAGTTTTAAATGCTTTCTTGAACTCCTATCTTGCTCCTGCAGATGTTTACACAACTACTACATATGGCACAGCTAATTTTCAATATTCAATGCCTTCAAGTGAGTGTTTTTCTAGACCTACATAAGAAATCTGGCCTAAATCTAACAAGGAGATAATCTCTACTATACTAAAACACAAAGACTCTGCTGGCAGAGACAACTAGGAATCTATAATTTTTATTTTATTGGAGTAGTAAAACTTCAGCAACCTCAGAGAAGAAATGGGAAAGTAAACAGAGAGTAAGAGCAGAATGCATATAAGTGGGTGGGTGGAATTCCCTCATGATCTCAGCCATGTATCCCATAAATTGAAATTTCTTGGAAGATGTTCCAAGGGGCTGATACTATTGAAAAACCTCAGAAGAAAGTTGTCTATAATCTACATAAAGGCTTCACACTAAGAATAGGATGCACTGGTCATCAGTGTTAAAAACATATTTTTAAGGATAGCACATAAAAAACATAAAGGATTTGAAATCATACTTCAGCTCCTGATCTTAATCTCTGGATATAGCAGTCAAAGCAAGTCCAGAAGTTCTTGTTGAAATTAACGATGAATAAAGCAGATTGTATGAAGAACATATCTCTGCTGAGAAATCATTCAACAGTAAATTAGGGGTTTGAAGCTGAGGAAGGACCCCCAGTAATAAGGATGTCAACTTTCAGTGGTTGTTTGTTTATTGCTAAATTATCAGTTTAGAAAGACATCCAGATAGCATGACAACTTACATAATAGACATAACTTTAAAAAGATTGAATCCAACATCTGGTTGGAACTGTCACTTGAGGACAAGATTGTGGTAAAACAAAAACCAATCAGACTTCATAAAAAGTGAGAATAAAAACAGTCTAAACTTAATTCATTGTGGCTTATTCCTTCAGTAGTTTCAGTTGGCTAAAAATGTTGCAACTTTTATAGACATTTCAGTAGACTGAACTTACAATAGTAGATTTATATTCATTTATTGCAGAAGGTCTGTTAATTTTCTAACAATGGATGCAATGAAGTCATGCATAATAAGGGCAATTTAATAGGATGGGATCACAGATTCAACTTCAGTGTTAAAGCAGATACAGAGGTGGGCTCATTAAAGAATATTATAGTATCTTCTAGATGTCACCACTAAGGCCAACATGTTGAGTTGTGCTATGGTGAATGCCTGCAAAATGTAGAGATTATAATGAAGATAGCTAGATATGATGAAGGGGCACTCACAAGAATTCTGTAATGGATATGCAAATCTATCTTATTGGACTTCTAAAACTAGAGTGGTCTATTTGTGCTCTGCAACTGGTTTCCCTATGCATTTAGAATATAACTGAGAGGAATAGCTCATAACAAGTCAAATCTAGGCCTATTTTTTTTTAATGATAGGTAATTTACAAGAAAAGTGAGCTGGACTAAAAAGTCACCTGCAAATATTTGTTTTAATCAGTATATAAATTGGCAGAATCTCAAATGGTCTCAGAAGATGCAATTCAGCATCTTGTGGAGAAGTCCATTTTTTTGACTGAGAGATTCTCAGAAAATTAAACTAAATGGCTTCCAAGATGAATACGTTTTTATATGCCCAAATCTGGGCATCATACAGCTTTGAATAGTTCGGCTTTGAATAGTTTGACTACAGCAGGCACATAATTGTTTGCTTATGGCTTACAAATCCGATTATCATACTGGAAATATTTTCTGCACTCATGTCATGACTTTGCTAAATTGGTGAATCCAGCAAATAAAATGTGAAAATGTATACCTAAATATTTGAAGTCCTTAACTTGTTCACTTGACCTTTCATTAATTTTCCATGTATCAAAATAGGGTTTGATGTATCAAAATAGGGTTTGAGGGTTTTTTTAAAAAAAATTAATTCATTTATGATACAGAAGTTGGTTTCAATTTTTTTCCATAAGGCAGAAACATATTAGTTGCACCAAGGAATCTATGGAGACTTGAATTATTTGGTGAAGGAATGACCCATCAATCACCCATCAAGGAATGAGACCTGGAAACCAAGTTATGCTCTGTTATGCAATTAAGACCTATCATTAAGAAAGCTAAGCTAGTGTCTTAATATGAGACAATGGTACAATTAATATATATCTATAGTGCATACAAAGTTTATTATGGGAACTTTCAAAGTTATCAATGAACATATGCTACTTGTGGTAGGCATTAGTACTAGATGAGGACCGGTAATCTAGTATCTAGATATTTTGAACTTCATATGTTAACAGAACAGAATAACAGAATTGGGAGGAACCTTGTAGGTCTTCTAGTCCAAGCCCCCGCTTAGGCAGGAATTGCTAATTCTTATAATTCCTAATATTGCCCATTCTTGCGGTAGCTAATGAGAACTAAAATCTAAACTATCTAGTACTGTATTGATAAAACAGCTTAACAAGTAAGCTAGAGGAGCAACTAATGCAGGGGTATCACAGAGGCGTCACGCACTGGCCACACCCATCCCCATTTTAGCAAAGGGGGAAAAAAGTCATGATACATCATGTGACGACAACGTGATGACACGAGTTTGACACCCCTGAACTGATGTCTTTTCTTCTATCAGGTGGCTGTGAGCCCTATTCTTGCAAAGGAATAAACTACCTGGGGTAGAGGATGAATTACTCAATTATTTTTAAGGAGATTTAGGCAACACCACATCAAAACCTAGTAAGTCCATATATCAGGTAAGGACTTTCATTTTAAATTTGTTTTAGTTAATTTATTAGGCTTTAAATTTAATCTATTTTTAATTATTTATTTGTATTGTCATTTTTATATTGTGAGCCACCCTGAGTCCTTAGGGAGAGAGGTCGGCATAAAAGTCTAAATAATAATAATATACAATACAAATAAACCCAAACCTAATTACCAGAATGTTTTGTCCCAAAGAGTCTCAGCACCTCCTTCATATCTATGCCATCTTCTTATAATCACATCTTGTATCAAGATCTGTTTTTATCAGGATCCATTTTTGAATTATTATCTATGTTCAAATTGAGGACTTGGTTGCCTTGGATCTGAAATGCAGAGACAGCAAAAAGATCATAGGAGCTCTGACATGTTGTTGCTGTCAGGTCAAAGTTGACTCATGGCAGCCCAGTGGATAATTGCCCTCAGTTTTCAGTCAGGAAATTACCTGTTGCTACAGTGACATCCATGACTCTTGTTATTGTTTAAATCCAGTGCATTAACAGTCTTCCTAGTTTTGTTTTTCTTCAACCTTGCTAAATAGGATATCTAGCTATACTGATCATTCTCTTCACATCAGGTGTCCAAACTGTGAAAGGAATAGGCTTGCTTATGCATGATTTCCTCCAGTATTAACTGATGTTTTCTTTGTGCAGTCCTTAGCACTCATATTATTTTACCAGCACCACAATCCAAAAGAATCTATTTTCTTCCATTTTTGTCACCTCACTGTCCAACTTTCTTATCCACAGGATATTATTGAAAATATCATCATCTGAACAAGTTGGATCTTTATAGAAGAAATATCACTGCATTGAAGAATTTTGTCTATGGCCTTTATGGACTTTTTTTCCAAGAGTAATTTTTGGCTATTTGTAGTTTTGTTATTGATTATCCAAGCTAACTGAAATTATTTCTATGTATTCACTGTCAAGGTCAAATGATCAATCCTTGGATTGTTCACATTATAGCATAGGTCTATTTTGAGATCATGTTCCTTGATGCTTTAGATCATTTTTGCTTTCAGCCAGTTATGTGCTATCGGCATAGAGAAGGCTGTTGATGAGTCGTCTGCTGGTTTCTAGTTGTTAACTGAATCCAGCTTCCCCCATTGACTTTGCTTGTTGGAAACCACTTGGAGTTTACATGATCCCACGATGTTGCAGCTACTGTAAATACATGCCAGTTGCCAAGCACCCAAATTTTAATCATGTAACCAAGGGGATGCTACAATGATTGTAAATGCAAGGACTAGTTGTCATTTTGCTTGTAATTCAAGGATTACCTATACAGAAATGGGGAAAAAAAATCTGTAAAGTCTTTTTAATCTCAAATTACTGCAGGCAGAAAAATGGTTAGTGCTGATAGTGACAATATAAATATTTTGAAGATTAACTGTTACAACTCCTTCAAAATGATGAATTATATTGTAGATGGTGGAAGAATATCATTTGGACAGGCGCAAATCTAACATTAATTCCTAAAGAAGGCCAAAACCCAATTTTTTAAAAGAAAACCTTTATTAAACTTTAAAAAGATAAATACAAAATACAAAACATTTCATTAAAAACAAAACAAAAACAAAGAACGTGTACATTACAAATTAGTTAGGCGGAGCTTTCTTATCAAACAATATTTTAATACTTATTTCATATATCTGGTTAATACTCCTACTATAACTCTTTATATTCTTCCTTCCTTATCTATTTACTTGCTGGTTTCTATTATTTATCCAATTATACCAGTTTTCCCAGACTGTATAATATTTTGAGTCTTCCTTTTCTTTTAATTTTAGGGTAAGTTTGTCCATTTCAGTGCAATCGTAGACCTTTTGGATTATTTCTACTGGCATCCGATCACCCTTCCAACATTGTGCAAGCACTATCCTCGCTGCAGTAATTATATGTAAAATTAAATATTTTATTTCTTTTGCATATTCACCTGTTATTATTCCCAGTAGAAAGATTTCTGCCTTAAATTCTAATTGAATGTTTGTAATTTCTCTTATCCATGTTCATATTTTTGTCCAATATTTCTTGAGTCCTTCGGGAGAGAGGGCGGCATNNNNGTCTAATAAAATAAATAAATAAATAATACTCTTTGGACAAAGCCACCAGATGTGGAAGAAGATGCCCCTTGTTTGTTTGCATTTCCAACAAAGTGGGCTTAAATTTGGATACATAATCTCAAAGGGGCCAGATACCACCGATAACACATTTGGTATTGATTCTCTTTATATACCGTAGATTTCATTATTTTGTAATTTTTTTCCCAAATTCTTTCCCAGTCTTTCAAATTAATATTATGCCCTACATTTCTTGCCCATGCTATCATTGGGCCCTTAACTAATTCCTCTGCCATTTCAAACTCTAACAGATAATTATACATTTTTGAAATTGCTTTTTCATCTGTATCCTCTAAAAGTTTATCTAATTGGCTTGGTTTTACTTCTATTCCATATTCTTCCACATCTTTTTTATACCTTGTTTTGAGCTAGAGGTATGGCCACCAATCTATGTTCAGCTCTTGCTCCCTGAGCTCTTGATTTGTTTTTAGTATTCTTTGGAGGTCTAAAACATCATAATATTTAGTCATTTTTCCAATTTCTAGTGCATTAGAGGGTATCAATGCCTCCATGATGGATACCCATCCTGGAATTTTTATATAATGTTTATTCTTAATATCTCGCCAGATTTGCATTGGCGAATCTCGAATTACATGTCTATGAAAATAAGTATGAGTCTTGTTTCCTGGGTTCCACATGAAGGCATGCCACCCCGCCTGCAGGTCGTGCTCTTCTAAGGTTAAAGATCTTTTATTTCTTATGTTGACCCACTCTTTGATCCATATTAAACCTGCCATTTTATAATATATTTCCCAGGCAGGGAGTCCAAATCCACCTCTGCTTCTATTATCTTGTAGTGCACTCAATTTTATTCTTGCTCTTTTCCCTGCCCAAACAAATTTTGTGGTCATTTTCTTTAAATCCATTAAAAAAAAAAATCCAATTTTATGGGGATCATTTGGAAGAGGAAAAGTAGTCTTGGTAGGATATTCATTTTGATGGCCACAATTCTTCCTAACATCGATAGCTGTATTTTTCCCCCTTTTTTCTAGATCTTGCTTTATTTGTTGTACTAACTTTATATAATTATTTTCTTTTATTGTTGAACATCTTGCTGTAAGCCAGATGCCCAAGTACTAAATTTTTTTTTGCAATTTGTAAACCTGTTACTTCCNCTCTTTTATTAATTTTGGTCCTGATTCTATCGGTTCTTCTGTGAAGAATACAAAATTAACTGTTCCAACCCCTTCAAAATGATGAATTCTATTGTGGATGGTGGAAGAATACCAGTTGGATAGGGGCAAATCTAGCATTAATTCATAAAGAATGCCAAAACCCAAATTTATCCCAAAGGTGCTTTTCAAAAGGCAACTGAATTTTCTTTTTCTTTGAAAAAAGTTGCCTTTTGAAAAGCACATTTGGGACAGACAACCATGACCTGGATGACTGAGAATGTCCAAAGATCCAACTTTATCAAAAGAATTACAGACCAATATCTTTATTGAACAGTGACTATAAAATATTTACTATGATTTCAACTGAAAGGTTGAAAGGTATCTTGCAAGATTTTATACATGAATATCAATGTGACTTTTTGCCTAAAAGACAGTTAAGAAATAATATTACAAATACTATTAACATATTAGAATATTTGGAACATCATCATGAAAAACAAGCCATACAGATATTTCTTGATGTGGAAAAAGCATTTGATAATTTGAATGGAACTGATTGTGTAAACTAGCAGAGATAACAAAACTCTCTTCTTTGGTCAGGGACAAGACAATAAGTACTTTTATAAAAGACTGAAACCTTTTCTTCACTTTTTTTCTGAAAACATAAAAGTGGTAATTTCTGGAATTGATGATTGAAAAATAATTGAATAAGACTCTGAAGGGATTATTATAATGTTAAGGAGGAAGGCGGGTTAATGAGTTTGTAACTCCTGTAACTCTTTTATCTTCTTTTAAAAAACTTTATTATTTTCCAGTCCTTTCCTTCCCTCCCACCCCCTTTCCTTTGACAAATAAAATAAATAAATAAATAAATAAATAAATAAATAATAAATAAAATAAACTCTCCCTCCCACCTCACTTTGGCTGCCTGCCTGGAGGCGCTTTAATTCCTGGGTAGAAGGCTTGCACTGCCTTGCGGGAAACAGCTGATGGGCAGCAGCCGGAAGTTCCATGCCAAAACTTCTCCATTCACTTAATGATGGCAGGAATCATTTAACGAAGGGGAAGAAATAGTAAGCCTGGTTTTCATTCACCTGTTTGATTCAATTAACAAATTTGATTAAAAAAATGTTGTAATATTGAGTCTCATTCATTTTATGATATTTTTGACTTATGACCCTAAATGGGTTGGCTCCATTAGGGCCGTATCTTGAGGACTACCTGTATCAATAGTCCTCGACTTACGACCACAACTGAATCCAAAACTTCTGTGGCTAAGCGAGACAGTTGTTAAGTGAGTTTGCCCCATTTTACAACCTTTCTTGTCACAGTTGTTAAGTGAACCACATGGTTGTTATGTGAATCTGGGTTCCCCATTGACTTTGCTTGTCACAAAAGGTGATCACATGACCCTGGGACACTGCAACTGTTATAANNNNGAGTCAGTTGCCAAGCATCTGAATTTTAAGAAACCATAAGGATACTGCAATGGTTATAAGTATGAAAAATAGTCATAAGTCACTTTTTTTCAGTGCCGTTGTCCTCAAGAAGCCTGCCTTGGATCCTGCTAATTTGAACAACTTTCAAACAGCTTCATTGCGAAGGTTGTTGAGAGCGTGGTGGCATGACAGCTCCCATTGTTCCTGGAGGAAACCGACTATCTAGACCCATACCAATCGGGCTTCAGGCCCGGGGAC
>AZIM01001797.1:184439-195371 GCA_000516915.1 Ophiophagus hannah | reverse complement strand
TATAAATGTGAATTAAAAAAAAAAAAAGAGGTAGAACTGATAAGCTATTCAGGCCTAGGATGCAGTTAGCAGATTAGAATATCTTTGTTATAGTCACTGTACAGAAAACATGCATTCATGTAGCAGAATTTACAGGGTCAATAAAATTAGGAAGAAATTAAAATGATAGTAAGGGAGCAATAAAATGCAGTGGCTAGAGTGCCTAAAGGATTAAATATTGAAAACTAATTGCTGCACACTATGAAACTATTTTGCAAAGGGACAAAAGAACAACATATTCAGTTATAAAATACTGTGGAAAAATAGAGTGAGGAACATAAACCTCTCCAAATGTTTGTGAATTGTCAATAAAGGGGAAAAGTCTTGGCTGAGGTTAACTGTTGGACCTCCTGGACATTTCCAAATAGATTTCTTAGCAAAGTGGTTTCTCACCATTTCTTTTTTGTTGTTCTTACTACTTCCCAATTTAGCCTAAAGCCCTGGGATTACATTATGGTCTGCTATTGAAATTGTCCAAGATATCTTAGGTCGTGCCTCTTGCTATAAATTACTAGCAGCTCTAGCCAAAATAGCTACTAGAATTTGATTTCGAGAATCAGAAAGCCTTGTCACTAAAATGCCTTAAAATTATTCTCCCCTTAAAGGAGTTTTATTTATCTAGCTGCTAATATTCTTCTGAGAAAATTGAAGTTATTTTTGCATATCTCTTTTTCTGTGAGAATGCCATTATAAGGTTTTAACATATTTAACACGGGTAAATAAGAGAAAAATGAACGTTCATCTTCTACCGCTATGTCAAGGGATAGTGAGGTAAAATATTTTTCAAGAGTAATCTTAGGCCCAGATAATAAATGACAGTCATATTTATATTCTGTAATAAGTAAGTATCTGTGTCCCAAAAGAAATTAGAAAAAGCAAATTATTCCTGCCAATAGCTTTTAATAGTTTTTCATGGTCAGGTTGTAGTACAGTGTTTTATATTGGCATGTTGTTCTTCTTACATTGTTACGGGCAATACGAGAATGCAGAAGATATTGATTTTTTTTCATGGTTTGGGGGTTCCTGTTTTCCAAACGCTGAGTGATTATTTTGCGATTGTATCTCAAACCATAATGATCTAGACGATGCGATAGGTGATTGAAAGAATGGGCAACTCGGTAAAATAGAAACACCAATTTATTGTCACTACAAACCATCATCACAGAGGCATTTCATGGAATTGGTTGCTTTTTTATTGATTATGTGCCATTAAGTTGGTGTTGATTAATATATAAATCCCAACCCAGGCAGAAAGTAACTGGTTGGACAAGACTACACTGAAAGTTGTGATAGGAAATCAAAAGTTCTTTTCATACATTTCCTCCTGCAGAAGAAGGAACCTTCAGTGTAGTCTTATCCAATCAGTTACTTTCTGCCTGGATTGGGATTTATGACTCTCAGAATTGTTAATGAAGCATTTCTGGGAGTTGTAATCCCAATAGATTGGTAAGACACCATATAAAAAGGTATGTGATGTTGGAATTTGGATCATCTCTTTGAGCAGATTTAACCGTTAAGACAAATGGTAAAAAATACTGTGCATAAGAGGAAGGCTCTTCACAGGCTATCCTTATGTCTATTTCCCATACGATATACAGTAAGCTTTATAATAATCAAGAATGGTGATCCCAAGAATGGTGTGCATTATTAAAAATCAAAACAAAACCCTTCACCTTTACAGTACTCATAAAAAGTCTGTAAGAACATGAACAGCCAAATTTCACTGTATCACAAAAATGACTATCTAGTCATAAGAAACACATTTTTCTAATATCATAGTGTATTATACCTGTGTATGAGAGACAGAGATTTTCATTTTATGCAGAAAAGTATAAACTAGAAATATTACAGTCCGTGGTGCTTCCTTTTCAAAAGTCATGACCTTCAAATTAGTTGCAGTAAAATGTCTCTGGGTAAGAAATCCTTTTCTGATTTCAGATGATGGCAAATTGTCCTTTGATGAATTTAAGGCCTACTTTGAGGATGGAATCCTGAGTATAGAGGAGCTTCACCAGCTGTTTCAGAAGATTGACATACACAATACAGAGTAGGTAGCATTGATTTTAAAAATAATCAATTCAAAATCACAGAGGCAAGGACATTTTCTTGTATGGATTTTTCAGGTAAACCTGCTGCATTATAAATAATGTATGAAATGAATGCATGCATGAATAGGCTCATCCATAATCTACAAACTTTGAATGTTTCTAAGGATGCAGGCTACAACAGTGGGATGGGTGGAGTGGGGAAGTGATCCATACATACTCCTTGAGTAACAGTGGATTGTTTTGTATTGTCATATAAATGTTGAGAAAGTGCCTTTCCCCTTTTTATTTTCATTTGTCAATTCATGCCATTCTGCAATTTTAAACTATAGTTTTCTTGCACAAGGATATGTCAGTGATTTATACCATTATTATATTAGTAAAAAAAAAGTTTTAAAAAATGCTGTTGTGCAAAGGAAAAATAAATCCCTTCTAAAACTGTCTATGGAGCTTCTCAGTCATCCAGGTCATGGCTGTCCCTAAGGTGCTTTTCAGAAGACAACTGGACTTTCTTGGGTTTTTTCCCTTGGAAACATTTTGCTTCTTATCCAAGAACTTAAGAAGCTTCTTGGATGAGAAGTGAAACATTTTCAAGGAAAAAAACAGAGTCCAGTTGCCTTTTGAAAAGCACCTTTGGGATCCTTCCAAAACTGTAAAGCTGCTTTTATATAAACATCCTGATGCTATTAATTCAAAAGATGAAATTCTATTGGATTCCAAGAAGAATGTTATGCATACATACACATGCTTTCCTTGTGCATGTGTATTTAAATATAAGTTAGAGATGCCTCTCTCTAAATAAAAACCTCTGTGCCTATTTGTATTGCATTCCATGCAGGAGTCCTAAGGCCTACGGACTCTCATTTTATGCTATTCAATGGGAAATAATCATAGCCATTTGTTGTCTTGCAGTTATATTAACAGATAACATGACGTTCTGGATTTGGATTTAAGTTACAAATCTAATTTATATGCCAGCCAAATAAGCATGTCTTCCAAGTTACCAGCTCAGAGTTTGAACCATATACTGTGATTAAAATATCCCACCATGTAGGGGTGTCTTTATTAGGCTACATTAAGTACTGTAGGGTTCCCAGATCTAGGTTTTAGAAATTCAAATGATGATTAGAGAGCAGCATAATGATATTCTCTGGTGAACATTAACTCTTTGCTCCCATCTGTGATGGTACATATTTTTGTAGACCAGATTTGAAAGCCTTAAAGTTAAGCAGACATTGTGTTTGAATTTAGCAGGTAGTTACTATGAATATCTTGCTGATGGCATTATTTCTGCTTTGATGTTTGCATTTGGTGCAGCTGCTATAAGCTCACAAGTCTTGGTAGATAGCAATAAAAAGCCATGGCAACCTATTTAAGATCAAAGCCCAGGGAAGAGCTCTGTCAATCATAAGCCTAACATGATAATTACATGTTTCACATTTAACATTTTCAAAAACGCAAATCAGAAAATTCATGTTGGATCCCTTTTTTGCTAGAACTGAGCTCAACATCAGTCTCTTTGACAATCTGAAATTACCATTAGAGACATGAAGCTCAGCTGGTATCTGCCACTACTTTCCCCATCTGTAGCAATTAATATATTAATAGCAGCTGTGCCTTCAAGCCTCTTTGCCATGGATTGTGAGCAGGCCCTTTGTCTGTTTCATACCAAACTANTAAAAGTGCTTGCTTCCCAGCCTTTACGAATGGGTCCACTTTCCTGTGGTCCATTCCAGGAATCTCGAGCTTTGCAAAGGCACAGTTTGAGCAAGCTAAACTAATGTTCTTCTTTTACCAGAAGGTTGGAAGTGTTAATACCACTTTATAATGCCTTGGTAAGACCACATTTGGAATATTACATCCAGTTTTGGTTGCCAAATTTTTTTTTTAAAAAAACCTTGAGACTCTACTAAGAGTGCAGTGAAGAGCAACAAAGTTGATTGGGGAACTGGAGGCTAAAACATATGAAGAACTGTTGCAGGAATTTGGCATGCCTAGTTTCATGAAAAGGACTGAGATGACATGATAGCAATGTCCCAATATTTAAAGGGATGCCACAAGGAAGAGGGGTAAATCTTCAAAGCACCTGAAGGCAGGACAAGANNCAATGGATGGAAACTAATCAAGGAAAGAACAACATAGAACTATGAAAAGAAATTTCCTGACAGTTAGAACAATTAATTAGTGAAATGAATTGCCTCTAGAAACTGTGGGTGCTCCAACACTGGAGATTTTTAAGAAGAGGTTGAACAACCATTTGTCTGAAATGATACAGGGTTTCCTGCAGGAGCAGGGGATTGGACTAAAAGACTTCCAAAGTTCCTTTTACCCCAGTTATTCTGTTATTCCATTGTTTGTTAACACGAGGCAGACACAAAAGAAGATGGAGAGACAACATCAAAGACAAAACTTTTTTTGTTGTAAGAGTTGGTTTCCACACTGATAAAGAGTCATGAAAGTATAATTCAAACAGCCAGCTGCCAGTTTCTCTCATTTGGGCGAAAAACAATCCTCCATCTCCGCAGAGCATGGGGAAGCTGCTACAAAGAAAATAAAAAGTCACCACCCTAATATACACAAAATATGGTGATTCTAAATGGAAAATGTTCACTGCTCACTGCTGCCAATTGTATAATGTTCTTCCTTTCCTACCAAATAAAGCTTGCTAAAAGTATTGTGAGATAGAAAGAAGCACTTTCTGTTTTAAGCAACTGTGCAAAAACCTGATTTTGCCCTAGGGAAAAGGGAAATAGTTTGATCAAATGGCGAATCCTATGTTCTTCTTTTATCTATCAAAGGGAAAGGTGGGTTTGGCCAACTGTCAAAACTTTATTTTTCCTTTGCACAAGCTTCTTGAATGTGCTTGTAAATATGAGAAGGCTGTTGTTGTTTTAACCACTCAATCATATCCGATTATTGGCAACTTTATAGGCAAGTGCACCCCGTGCTATTGAAGAATGAGAAGGCTTTTTGTAGCACATTTTTGAACTCCCCCATTCATTCAAGAATACACATGAGTAACAGTGTTGTTAGGGTTATAGCATCATAGTAGTAGACTGCATTTGTTTGTTTGTTTTTCATTTTTCTAAACCACCTATCTCAAATTGAGGCTTTTGTACTCATGTGCATACATTGGGAAATTTGTAGAAGGGAGCCATGTACTCTAGCTCTAGGCATGGAAAGTTGTCTTCAGTTGGCATGACTACATAATTGGGGTTCTCATGATACTGTTCTACAGATAATCTAAATGTGCCATTTAGCAACTGTTTCAAGCACGTTAATCTGCCTCTAATCATGGAATGTCCATAGAATGTCTAATTTAGATTTTTATGAATTTGTATTATATGATTTTTTCTAAAGCAGAGCACATTAAAATTACAATTATGATTCATCACACAGTCAGCCAGATGTTCAGACTGGAACTTTTGACACACACTTATTATTATGGTAGTTTCAACTGTCTTTCAAAATATGCATCTATCCTCCATTTTACAAATGGAGCCATTGAGAAAAAATGTTTAGAAAGCATTTATTGCAATTATTAGTGGATATATATGCTTCTAGTTTCACTATTCTATCCCTTGAATGGAAAAAAAGAGGAGGTGCAGGATCTGCCTCGAAACTCCTTCAATGTGTGTGGTTTCAGTTTCCAAAATATGATTGCTATTCAGAAAATGAGACCAACTGTAGTGTGATCAGGGGTCCCCAACTTCTGGACTACAGCCCACTAGTGGGCCATGAGGTGGTTGCAACTGGAGGGGGAGGGGGAAATAGCAGGCAAACACGTATGGATACCCATCCCCACTTGCATGAGCAGCGAGCAAGCATGTGCACATGTGATCCATTTGTGTGAGCATTGGGTGCACATACACACCGCTTGTGCAAATAGAGCTGCAGGGAATCATCCCCTCTCTCCGCCCACTCCGGTCCCCAAAGCCAGAAAGATTGGGGAATTCTGTGATAGATACATCATTAGAACAAGAGCAGAAAGGCCCATACTTCTCTGTCCCAGAGCCTGCTCTCTTGGACAGCTTTCCCTCAGAGGTATAAATGGCCTCCATCCTTTAGGAAGACTTTAAAATCTAGTTCTTTTTCCAAGTGCAGGGGCAAGATATTAAGCAAGCTTGCCATATACAATTTGAGCAAGAAATTGTTTTTAGCCCATAGTACATGGTTCTCATGGTTTTGTTGTTGTTATGGTTCTATTTTTGTTATTCAAATCTTTTATTTTGTTTTTTTAAGGTCTTGTTAGCTATCCCAGAGTAAGAGGAATAAAATAGGCTGCTGTATAAAGTGTTTAAATAAATAAGCTGAGGGAGAAGTTGCTTCCTGAATTTTCTTCTTTTTGATCCTCCTTTCTGTCTGCAAATATGCATAGGTTTTTTCATTTCTTTTTTTAAAAAATAAAATTTATTGAAAGTTTTAAACAATATAATACAAACTAAAAAAGAAAAGAAAGAGTGAATAGGTGTAAGAAAAAGGAAAAAAGAAGGAAAAGAGGAAAAAGAAATATTTAAATAAATAACTTCCAATCTTCATTACAACAAATACAAACAAACAGCAATTCTTCACACACACCCCTATAAAGTTACATGAAAATAGCTCTTCTTCCTATAATCCATCCTTTATCCATACACAAATCTATAAATCATTAACATTTCAGCCCTGGCATCAGCAAAAGTCCATAAAGCGTTCCCAGATATTATAGAAACATGTCTATTTTAACCTTGGTCAAACAAACCAATTTTGTACTTCTTTCTTTTGCTTCTAGAAATCTTAATCATTTCATTCAAATATTGTCATAGGATTTGATGCCTCTTCAGATTTCCTTATCCCATTGCAGAAGCTTCTTCTTTAACAAACCTCTTTTGTGAATCCTGTGAAGAGTCACTATCCAGGACATCTTGGATTGTCATTTGTATTTTCATTTTAATTGTCATATCCATTTTATAATCCACATTTTTCATTTTCTGGTGTGTCAAAAAAAAATTTATATTCTAAATTTTCTACATCAATTAAGGCTAATTCCACTGTCTCTTCTGTGGTTCGTCTAGAAAGAGACAGGTATTCTCTTTCAAATTTGTCATTTTGGTAGAGAAAAAATAGTCTTTGAAGTACTCTTTATGCTTCAAGGCAGCAAATTGAATTTATAGTTGCATCTTTTATTTGAGAAAGTTTCTTGTCATTAAGAAAGGAAGAATTAGGGGTGATAGGATAGCAGTATTCCAGTATTTGAGGGGCTGCCACAAAGAAGAGGAGGGTCAAATTATTCTCCATAGCACCAGAGGGCAGGACAAGAAACAATGGTTGGAAACTAATGAAAGAGAGAAGGAACCTGGAATTAAGGAGANAGTACTTGAGGGGCTGCCACAAAGAAGAGGAGGTCAAATTATTCTCCAAAGCACCGGAGGGCAGGATAAGAAACAATGGTTGGAAACTAATCAGAGAGATGCAACCTGGCATTAAGGAGAAACTTCCTAANNNNGAGGACAATTAACCAGTGGAACACCTTGCCCTCAGAAGTTGTGGGATCATCGGACTTCAAGAAGAGATTGGTTTGTCAGAAATGGTGGAGGGTCTCCCGCTTGGGCGGGGGGTTAGACTAGATGACCTATAAGGTCCCTTCCAACTCTGATTATCTGTTATCTGTTATGACCTTGCTATGCCATTTTCAACTGTTCCATTTTGCATTTAATGGTAAAGCATATTTCAAACTTGCTATTCAAGCTTGAAAACTTGGAAATTTTATTTGAGATGAAATTGAGCTGCAGATCTAGTTTGAAATAAATAAACTGCATATAAACTTGCAAATAACATAAAAATCCATGCAAATAACATAAAAGAAATTAAAAACTGGTCAAGCACACTTGATAATAACTTACAAACTCACACGTAAGTTACTAGTGTACAAACCTAGTTAAAAGAAGTTGATGACAGAATTCACAAAATAGCAATGCATTTTCTATATTATATCTTTTCCTTGCAGCAACTTGGAAACTGAAGAATTGTTTGGTAAGTAATTCTTTTTTAATTAAAATAAAATAATCAAATTCATCGCTTCCAGGAGGGGAGAGAAAACTAGTGAGTCTGAATAAGGACAGTTGAGTTTGTTTTATTGTTAGTGCCTAAGAAGTAATTTGATTAAAAGAAAGTCATAAATGTAATGAGAACATTGAAAAATGGTAAGTAGATGTGTACACAGTGGTTTTATTTTAGGGGGTCTTCAGATCAAAATTTTACTCTTCAGCAGATAATTGGGCAACATATGACTGTGAGAAAGTTTATTGTACAGTTCTTCATTAAGAGAAAACATATGATAAAGTGGCTGGAATATTATGTATGAAGATAAGGCAATAAAGATGAACTATGATGAAAGTAAAGCTTGCAGGAGAATAAATAGAATACTTCACAAATAGTTCAATGTTGAGTAAGGAGTAGGGGGTATGGTGTCCCCTTAGCTCTTTAATGCAGTAGTGGATAAATTTTCCTTGGGATGCATGTGAAGACTTTAGAATTGTGTTGATTGGGGACAGGAATATGCCTGTATCTGTTTACATAGGCAATACTGCGTTGTTATATTAAATATCTCACTCATTGTGTTTTAATATAAAAGATCTTTTTGGAAAGATATTTCACCCTGGTTTCCCTAATTAACCTTTATTATAATTTCTGAAGCAAGCATAAAAACCCCATCTTTCATAAACTGCACTTTGACATTTTCTTTCTTTGCTTGCTCCTCTTCTTCCAACTTTCTTTTGCTACTGCTAAAATAAAACCAGAACAAAGTACATGCAGAGGGATTTACCACTTTTACCCAGTATTAAGACCTTAATAAACTACTCTCCTAAAGGGTTTGGGTGACCCAGCTTATGCTCCCCTCCCTCCCTCCCTCCCTCCCTCCACTCCCTCCATTTTGATTTTTCAATCTTTCCATTTTTTGATTTTGTATTTCTATTTATTTTAGAATATTTTTCCCAGCACCTGGGAGCTTATGAAAGCGTCCTATCTGCTTTGGAAGATCTCAATGTAGCCATACTGAAGGCAATGGATACTACAAAGAAAGTAAGGTTCCTTGTGTTATTTATCAAACTTTTTGATGTAATGGGAGCTTGTATTGCTTAAGTATATAAGGATTTTTCTCTGTGAGAAAAAAATGCTATATTTGCTTAGATGGAGGACAAAGGGATCATCAATCCCAGTTCCATCAGCTCTTTCAAGCTTGTTTGAAATATTTCTAGGGCCTGGGCATAGACAGTTAAATTGACACATACAGCCACCCTCTCTACTACATACTATACCAGTGTATTTTTCCCCACTGTTTCTTCTTAACTGTAGCCAGTGGTGCATGGAAACTCAAAATACTAAATAATATTGAGATTAATATGTAAAGTGATATATTTTACTGCCTTGAAATAAATGAATTCTCATTTTTTATCACTTCAAATCCTAAAGTCTAAGTTGAATGGGGCGCTTAGCACAGATGGAAAATGTTTATCTACATGATAACTGCATACAGTTCTAGCCCACCAGTATATCAAATTGTCAGATAAGGATATAAGGTGGTCCAACAATATTAGAAGGACCTACTAGGTTCTCAGGTTTCATCTGAAAAGGTATGGGGGAGGAACATGGAAGTTATTATTTATGAAATATAAGCAGTATAAAAAATGCTGCTTTCTGAATAACAACTTTAGGAAGATATCCAATATCCCACTTATTTCTGTACTTTAGTGGAAGAATAATGCTTTTCATGAAAAATGTCTCAGGCTCAGTTTCTAGTATAGTAAAAAAAAACTGGAATCACAGAGTCACAGCTAATCAATAAGTCTGTAATGAGCTATATTGGGGTGGACAATCTTTTTTAGCAATGTAACATTTGTTTCTTTTGTTCATGTAATCACAAGCTTCTTGCAAGGCCAGGTAGAAGAAACACTTATCCAGACACTCTCATCTGAGACTGAACTCGTTAATTCACATCTGTGCCTTGAAAGAAAGATCATGCTGTGCTGGGCTGCGTACAGTCAGATCAGGAAAAAATGACAATCCTCTTAGATGGGAAACTGAAGTCTCTAAAACAATTGTATCCATCCTGGCATCAAGAGATGTTGGAGTATAACCCCAGTCAGTATGTCTCTTGATCGACATATTTACTTAAGAAGGGCTCAATTAAGCCATGGAATAAAACTTCCATTTTAGTATCCACAGTAACTAGGTAGAGCAGGAGCCAAGGGGAAAAAAGTACGAAGCTGAGCTATCTCAGTATTTCAACAGGTTAAATAAATATTTATTGATTAGATTATTATATCCCACGGTTCCTTCACCACCTCAAGGTACTACATATTTTATATAAGAACAATTGATCAGATTAAGAAACTGGGTTGTTAAATTAATTTTCAGCACAAAAGAAGACAGAAATGAGCAAACTTAATTTAAAATCCCACAGAGCCATGACTAGCATGACTGGACATTGAAAAAGCTGAACCTGCCTTACTCTGGCCTGGGTCACTGTGTCTAAGCTGCTAAAACACTTGCTAAACTGTAACAGGGGAAGCGATTTTGGCTAGTGCTTTGTTTGAATCTAGCAACTGGGACTTAGCCAACTACATTTACCCTTGTGTACCATCTGGAGGTTGCAGCTGGTACAGAATGCGGCCGTGCGGGTTGTGATGGGGATGTCCCAACCCTCCCACGTTACATCCCTCCTGCGTGAGCTGCACTGGATGCCGGTCTCCCTTCGGGTGAGATTCAAGGTGCTGGCGTTAATGTATAAAATCTTACATGGTTTGGGTCCGGGGTACTTGCGTAAGCTGCTCCTGCCGGCATCATGCTCAGATCACCCTGTACGCTC
>AZIM01001797.1:152266-166694 GCA_000516915.1 Ophiophagus hannah | reverse complement strand
TTACAAAGCTGAAGAGCCAGTGCTGTCTAAAGACATCTCCATGGTCATGTGGCCAGCATGACTAAACGCACAGAACGCTGTTACCTTTTCACCAAAGTGGTCCCTATNTTTCTACTTGCATTTTTACATGCTTTCAAACTNNNNGGTTGGCAGAAGCTGGGACAAATAACGGGAACTCATTCCATTACGCGGTGCTTGGGATTCGAACTGCCGACCTTTCTGATTGACAAGCTCAGCGTCTTAGCCACTGACCCACTGCGTCCCTAATACTGAACTTTAAAATATAAAAAGATTTTCGTGGCCAACAGGAGGCAATGTAAAAGAATGTGATTAAAAGCATCAGTTGATTCTAATAGATTTAGAGATGAAAATACTGATTCATCAAAACTCAGAATACATTTTAATATGGCAATATTTTTACATGTGAAAACTCATTTCGGACATAAAAGTATAGCCCCAGAGCAAATACTTCAGAAGCCCATGGTGGCCCTATCTTATTTTTAGATCAGAAGCTCTGTGATAAAACAATTCACAACTGCACACTGCCCCATTGACACACTTTAATCACAGATCATGTTTCTGAATGAGTTCCATCTGGTTATGAGCCTGTGCACATCTGAAGCATTCATTTGTGAATTGGAAAGCTAGGCTTGGATTGGGGTATTTTTATTATTCATGATTAATTTAATGGTACATTTTAATACTATAAAATGTAAAACAAAAATGTTTTAAGAATGACTTTAGGTAAATATTACTTATTTCTCCAGTCATCTCCAGATGAATTATAGCAAGTCATTCCAAAGAAGTAATGTAGATTGCCTGGAGACTCCAGAAGACATTACAACTATGCTTGTTCCTGGTAATGGTGTTTGTTTGTTTTTTACTTTAAGTGTTCATTATTTCCTTGTGTTCTTCCCAATCATTATTTAGTTCTACTCTAAGAAACAGTAACAAATAAATATCCATTTGGAAAATGTTATTAGAGTATAAATCTCACTGAATACACGGGACTTTCTAACTATGCACAGAATGGCATTAGAGATTAACTGAGGTGTATTTGTCAATTCCAAATACACCTCTGTTAGTCATAACTTTATTTTGCTTTGTTTTGTTTTTGCAAACAGTAAACAAGACATAGTAGCCTAGTTTAGTTGCACACATAATGCCAAGTTGTAAATGTTGCAAAAAAAACAAACAAACCTTGGTGAATTTACCTCAACTAACCACCATTCATTCAGCAGTCAGTTATGACAGCAATGAAAAAATTAGACTAACTAGTCCCTGAAGTTGCTGCCATTGCAGCTTCCCTACAATCATGTGATCAAAATTTGGGCCCTCTCACATTTAAAGCTATAGAAACTCCCTCCCCTCCTTTAGTCCCATCTCTGCCCTTTTGGGTGCCCTGTCCTACATATCCTTGCCCCCCACTGCCACCACCTCCCACGACTGAAGTTTATCATTTTCTTCATGTGCAGGGCCAGGATTCAAGCACTGGATGAGGGTGCAGCCATGGGATGTGCACAGTGAGCACAGCAAAACCACAAAGCCTTGTCTGCCCTACGAGGTGGCTAGGCCTGGCTGCAGAGTTAGCAGTGAGACAGCAAAGTGCACTCCATTGCCAGGCAAGGCAAGAGAGCCAGCAGAAGTTCCCCAGCAAAAATGGAAGCTGTATGGGAGATACTGTTCAGGGTGGTGGCAGAACTGAAGGATGTGGAGGACACAGGTGGTCCAGAGGTTCAGTGCACTCTGCAGCTGTTGTTGGAAGCACCTTCTGCAAAGCTGACCCCTGATAGCACCTGCTGCAAAGGCAATGGGAGTCTTTGCAGCAGGCCCTCCCGGGGAGAAGTTTTGCAAGTTAAGCCATACCCAATGCCTAAATCCTCAGCCATCAGGAAGAGGGAAAAGGTGGCAAAGGTCAGCTAGGGTAGCAGGTCCCAAGTCAGCAAGGATCATGAAGATAGACTGAAGGTTTGTGGGCTTCAACAGCTTTGGGGAAGTCCCGTTGTGGTGTACTGCTGGGCCAGGTTGCAGCTAGACTTCATGATGCAGTTCAGGGACTTTTTGCAGCCCCAGAGCCATGGAGTGCCAGGAAGCCCCTTAGCTGCAGCATATTTTTTTTCTAGCCTTCCTGAGTTCACACCATACTGCACTCCCTCCACCAACTCATGCATGGCCAACCTTTCCAGGCCTCCACCCCCAACAGCATTCTCATGCTCTACACCTGGGATTCCTGCCTCTTTCTTAATAACCATTGTGACTTGGGGCTACAATGGAAATGGGGAGTGCCAGACTGCAGTCGCTAAGTGATACAGTTACATGACATGTCACTTTATGTCTGCACTGCCTGATGGAAATTCTAAGTCCCAATTCTCCTAAGTGGAGGATTACCTGTATGAGTTTTCGAATAAAAATATTAAGATTTCATGGAATGTATAAACTTAGTTGATGACATTTGTTCTGTACTATTGAATTATTGCTCTGATTCTATAAATCTCAAAGTTGGAACAGGCCACGGAGTCCAACCCATTTCCATTCAGTGAAAATAATTCAAAAGCATTTATTGATAGGGAATACAGTTGTAGAAATTATGATTCAAATGTGCTGATTCATTTAAGTTTTATTTGCTGCATGGGTGCCTCCAGATATAATTTAAGGAATTGCTTGATCATTTTCATGGGTCAGATAGTGCTGATCCAGAAAGAACCAAAAAGTTGAAATTCTTCTGTATCCACACAAAATTTAAGATCTAGAAATATCCTCCTTCATGTATCCCTTTCATCAGAAGTGGCAAAGTTAATCTATAAGGGTTCTTTCAGATATGGTACCTTTCTAATGGGATTAATCTAATTCCCAAATTAAGTCATTTAAATGTCACGCACACATTTTTATCTTTACAGCATTTTACCAAATTGTTAACTGATGAATTTTAATTAGCTCCCACCTCATAATTTTTTTTAAAAAAAAATCAGGCTAAAATCAGCACACAAACTTATATGCAGATGACAATTTTCTAACAGCTATGCTGTTATGTTTTATCAGTCAGATAAGAGATTGCCAAATCCCAACAATTTTTAAGTGTCTTAGTCAAATTGGGATATGAATATTATGCCATTTAAAATATTTTAATCTTGTAGGAATTTTGCAAGGTTTATGTTTATTTGTTTATCTATTAAATTTATATGCTGCTCATATCATATTCTGGTATAACAACTAAAGTGAAGCATCTATTTATATGCTGCAAAATTACTTTAAAACTAAGCAGTCCTTTGAAATGTTGATGGGAATTACTGACATGAGATTATTTAAATCATGAATATTTGTTTTTCAGCTTCTTGGTGCATCCTGAACAACTAGAAGTACATACTTCTTAAAAATAGGCTCTACATTAAACAGCACCTAAAGAACCACTATAGTCTCTGAAGTTAGCAAATCATGACTATTTTTTCATGGAGATTCTTCCATTTAAAAACAAATCCATGTTGTAAAATTTGTTGTGATTAATATTGGATAGAATGATACAAATTCATTTTAGTTTCATGGTTCTTTTTTAAATATAGTATTGTGTTGCTTGTATTTACTATTGCATTTGTCTTTTGTAAAGTTCCCTGAAAATTCATTTCTACCATCGTTTGAAATTGTTATCTCTGTCTTCTAAATTAGTGTACAGTGATGTTAGTCAGATGTGTACAGAAAAAAACTGTGAAGAAACTAAAGTGTTTTACTGTTTTATATTTATAGTAATAGAAAAAGTTTCATTATATTATGTTTATAAATAAATATATAAGGAATAGCTATGTTGACATCAGACAGAATATGAATACATATCTTTGTATGGAGATGATGCTATGTTTTTGGCTGAAAACTTGAATAATTTGCAATGAATGTTAAACTGTATGATGCAACAGGGATCATGGACCTGAAAAGTAATCTATTAAAAACTAAGGAAGCTATGTTTGATAAAGAAAATGGAACTGAAGTCAGAACCTCAAAAGGAGGCAGGAAGACACTATATGGACAGTGCATAAAACAAGAAGAGTTTGCAAAGACAAGTATGGAAAGATATTGATGTCTAAAATTGGCTGTTTCTTTTTCTTATCACATGCCTTTAATTTCTTTGTCTTATTGTGTTTTACTTTTCTTAGGCTTATTGTGCTTACTTCCTTTTCACACTTTATTTTGAAAGGGAATAGTTTGATAAATATATACTGTACATATGTAAACGTTCAAATGCTGTCCCAAGTGAAAGCAAGTATGTTTAGTTGCTCTGTACATAGCAACTAAAAAAAATCTTCACAAAAGCAAATGTCATTCCACATTTACATTCATAACCAGTAATATACAAGGTTCAATGTTCACCAGAAAAACATTACAAATGTAACATATTTGCAGAATTTGGAAAAGTTTGAAAGGAACAAAATACAACAGTAATTGATTAGATTTATTAGGTTAGGAGGACCATTGTACTAGAGGACTAGATGTATCTTTGAATTCAAAATCTTGTTAACTATTTAGTTCATATAAATGTGAATTAAAAAAAAAGATGCTATCATGTGGAAAAGAAAGTGAAACCCAATTTGATCTAGTAGTTCTAAAGCTTAAGCATCAGCTAGAAATGAGAAAACTGAGTTCTAGTTCCACCTTAAATATGAAAGCTGGCTGGATGACTTTGACCCAATATTCTCTCTCAGCCCATGACATCAGGTTCTGATGGCAAATCAAATGATCAATTTCTGTCACAAACAAATGGATCAAATTAGGTTGATCTGAAAAAAGTGGACCCTGCAGTTGTGGGATAATGCTAGGAAAAAATGTGGAAAAGAGTATACAGCAAAATCTGAGACAGAGGGTTGGAAATGACACATGTAGAGACCAAATTATTGACACATAACCAATACCTTATATTTAAAATATTTTTAAAAACTTTCAAAAATGACATAGCACCTAAATCCTAATAATTGAATTGGAAGTTTTAAACATTGAACAAAAAGACAAGTAGTAATAGCACTTAGACTTATAGACTACTTCATAGTGCTTTATAGCCCTCTCTAAATGGTTTACAGAGTCAGTACATTGCCCCCCAACAATCTTGGTCCTCATTTTACCGATCTCGGAAGGATGGAAGGCTGAGTCAACCTTGAGTCACTCAGAATTGAACTCCTGGAGCGAGCAGTGAGTTAGCCTGCAGTACTGGATTCTAACCACTGTGCCACCTCCACATTTGTAATATACAAAACAGTCCCATAGCCTGTATACAGCTAATTAAGTTGGGACTAAGGATATGAGACAATCTACATCTTTGGTAGTCATGTTTTGCTTAGTACTTTAAATGTTTGGCATGAAAATCCTCAGATTCCAGTGTTCAAACCATTTTTTGTACATATTGGTGTTAAAAGATTCTACAATCTAGCAAGAAGGTTGGTGCATGGAAACAAATTCCATGTGTGTCCATGTTCCCCAACTCAGTTTAGTTTATGATGAGTTGGCATCTAGTCAAAATACAAACAGCCACAAGATATGTGCAGTTCATAGCAGTTAGACATATGGCATATTCTCAATACTTGGAATTTTGCTAGAATAAAAGGTGAGGAATTAGCCTCACACTTGTTAGGATCTAAAATCTACTGCAATGTATTATCATATGTAGCATTCCCAAAACTTGACAAGTGATAATGATCCTGCTTCAGTTGTTTATCACTACAAAAATCTTAATATAATACTAGTTCAGAATCAGACAAGTTGAAGTTGATTCACATACATTTTTGCTTGAATATAGCTTTACTGATGATTACACCAACTGTAAAAGATACATTTGAATTCAGTCTATTGATATTACAGATCACTTTTCCTTAATTTTTTTAAGTGGTGAAAAGAGACGCATTCTTTATCTTCAGAAAGATCTATCATTGCTTGTAGCAGGTAATAAACAATAATTTTTCTACAAAACAAAAGGCCCACACATTTAGTTCATAGAAAACATTACATATTTAAATAAGCTTTGAAACATTTTTGCATTTATTAGATTGAGTCACAACTCAAGATAAAACTGAATATTATTTAAGAAACTCAATCTTCTGACATAATTAAAAGATCTATGAAAAATATATAAACAATGAATTAAAGTATACTAGCAATATTTATGGATGAAAGAATGTGTGACAGGACATCCAGAAGACTGCTGTTCCATACTGGCAACTCTCAGAGCTTTACCTTCCCTTCCACAAATTGCTTTTTATACCCATTACAGTTAATGTTAGTTCAGACATTCTCTTCTCAATTCTCATCAATAAAATATGCTAATATACTTATGCAGGCTCTCACAGCCAGTGTCAATCTAATAGTGATAACCTTCCAGAGTAATAGGTTACGGTCTAATTAGGAGATCTGAGAAATGCTGTCACCTCAGAAAATGTCAGCCACAATTGCTGATGAAATGTCAGGATATCGGGTACTGTAATTAGATGACACTTATTAGCCCAGAAGCTCATCATCACTGGAAAGATATACAAGTAATCTGCAACTTATGACTATTTGTTCAGTGACCATTTGAAGTTACAATGGCACTAAATGAATGGCTGTGACCAGTCCTCAGAGTTCTGGCCACCCCAGTATCCTTATTGTCATGTGATCATGAGCTGAGCACTTGGTAATTGGTTCACATTTATAACTGGTTGCAGCACTTGACAACCACGTGATCATCATTTGCTACCTTCCCTGCTAGCATCCCCAAAAAGTCAATGGGGAAGGTGGTAGGGAAAGTCACAAGTCACTGTGGAGAGATTTACTCCATGCTATGCTGGCCACCTGTGCACACCCATGCACCCTCCCTCACCTGTACCCTTGTGTACCCTCTCTAACCACCACCCCAAGCATCTTTCTGACCCTTACTGCACCCTGCACTCTCTCTCTCTTAGAAGTGCATCTCTTAGCGATGGGAATTCCAAGCTCTATTGCAGTCATAAATCAAGATTAACTGTATTAGTAAAGTTCAGACAGGCATTTTTAATCACATGTAGTTTGTGTATTTATAACCACTATGTGCACAGTTATGGAATTATAAGCAATAACTCAATCTAAAAAATTCATGTAACAGTTCATATAATAAAAAATATGAAAAACCTGTTCTTGAGCTTACAAAATCCATGTAAAAACATGACAGAAAAAAATTATACCTGCGTTATGCAGAAAAAAATACAGCTGCATTCTTTATTTTGCAAATCACCAACACTTTCCCCACTGTTAAAGAAGCATGCTTTTTACAAAACTTGAGCAGCTGTTACTGAAACTCTTCCTTGTCTGTCTCACCACCCATACACATATACAGGTACTATATATAATCCTACTTTCATTATAAAACCCATCCCCAATATTTCAGTGGGGAAAAGTTTGGAAGGACCTCATGTATCTGGTTTCATTTTGGCATATACTTTTGTGCAACATCACTTGAAATTTACAAAAGGTTGGAAAATCATGAACACCTATCCGTTATGTATTAATTCTAAAGCCTTCAGACATCCATGGCCTCATTCCATTCATTTCAATCATTTACAGTTTATTTTTATATCTAAAGGATAATAGTTTTTAATACCATGAAATATACAAAATGCACTCTGCTTAGATTTTATATGCAGGTTATTCTTGGTCAAGGAGTATATTTGCATAATATATTCAGACTTCTTTCCATTTATTCATAAAATAATATAGTAAGTAGCAGCAGCAGTTACCATTTGTGATAGAAATGTGGTTCTTCCCTAAACTACCAGAGATAACTAATCTCATAATCATCTCATCTCATCTGCAGCATCATTTTGTCATTGTGACTAAAAATGGATATCTATGCTGCAACTTCACTATACAATAAATCTGTACTATTAATTTAAATGTCAGTAAAATTATTTCTACCAACTCAGTTTTAAATTCAAATACTTACTGGCTTTTCCAGTACAATAGGATGATCGGGAAGAAATTCTGGCTTCTTTTGGGCAAGTGAAACCCCTGAAAGTTTCAGAAGGAAATCTCTGCTATATGTTATTCTTTCTGCCAACACAAACATTTATAACTGAAAAGTGATAGGAACACTGATATACAAATCAGGCATCTTCTAATGAAAATCAATAACTAGATTTTTTTTGCAAACAATTTTACAGAGGAATTTTAGTTAGCAAATCTGTATCCTTATAACTAAAAATAACCAAGTATGGTTCTGGATGTTTGAATTATGATTATCATTGTATATTAAATGTTATAGTAATTTATACAGAGTTTTAAAGTTCAGTGTCTAGTGTTATAAAGAGATTGGATTGACATGCAATCATTATGTGGCTTATTCCTTGAGCTTTTGAAATATAAATACCACCTAAGCTGTAAGCATGGTGAATGCTAAATGAGTTCTTGAATACAAATTCATTTAAATTCACAGATAAATTTCAAATATTGAATTGAAATTGAAAATTACTACAAAAGTCTAAGCCCAAAACCCGAAATATATTTTGTGTATTTCTTCATGATAATTTTAAAAAATTTAATACTTACCTTTTGTGACTTCATTTTTATGCTGCACTGACAGACTAGGAATCAAATTGTCATTTAAAACCAGCATTCCATTAGATTTACATATCTAAAATAAAGTGTAATACATATTATATTCTAATATTCATATATATCTAATATACATATTTGTATATTATAAGGATCCAGGAACTTTTGATAATTCATGCAAGAATATTGTATCGAGGTATTATACACAGAATCATACAATGTATACCACATGTAATTTTAATAGTGAAGAACACCACCAAAACACTTTAATTGCAGATCATAAGGTTAGAAGTTATGTAGTCACTATGTACAGCGTGGAAGGATGAGAAAGTACTATAAGACTGTCAGATCAGCCACCACAAAATTGTCAAAGTTTCTTCTATGCTGTTTTTATGTACCATTTAGGGCAAGATACAGGTAGACCCTGATTTACGATCACAATTGAGCCAAAATTTCCACTGCTGACAGTAATTAAGTGAGTTTTCCCCCATTTAACCTTTTTGCCAGTTGTTAAAAAGAATCACTGCAGTTGTTAAATGAGTCACATGCTTAAGTGAGTCTTTTCTGCACTGGTCCGAGGTTTTGTAACCTTCCTAGCCAGCTTGACAAGCAAAGTCAATGAGGGAAGCTGGATTCACTTAATGACCACGATTCACTTAAAACTGCAATGATTCACTTAACAACTGTGGCAAAAAGGTTGTAAAATGGGGCAAAACTCACTTAACTACTGCTTAGCGATGGAAATTTTGGGCTCAATTATGGTTGTAAGTTGAGGACTAGCTGTAGATGTTACAAATTATGTACTAATTTGGTATGCACATTGTAGGAAGAGAATCATTAGTCTATATTAGCCAAAAATGGGCAATTTGATATAGGATTTAAATTGGTATAAGATAAGAAAGTTATGAAGATACAGCTCACATGTGAGACAGATTATACTTGTGTTAAAACACATTCCTTTTGAGGTAGCCTGAAACTTTTTGATGTATATAAGTTCAACAATTGCTCATTCATCCTTGCTGCTACAATCTCATTTTTGCAAAATAACCACTTTGAGATTTGCAGTAGAGTGCCCTGGAAGTTGAAATGCTCTATATAACTTAGTCCTTCTTCTGATTCCTGATATCAGTTTGTAGCCATTCATTATTTTGTCCAAAGTCTGAGCTATTAGAAGGTCAAGGCTGGCAAATGATGGCATATATCATATTAGAAGTCCTCTAAATACTATATAGCTGTTTAAAAATGTTTCAACAAATGTAATGTTTTAAAAGTTTTTAATACATTATAACTGTCAGTTGATAAGGTACTCATAATCTGTCCAACATAGTTTAGTTTATTGATTAGTCTTTTGGTCGTATTTTTTAAAAAGTACCTGATCTAATTTCGGATAAAATAAATAAAAATACAATAACAAAATAAATATGTGGTAAATACAGAGAATCAACATTCAAATAAGTATAGGACCTTTGCAGAATACCCCAATCTGTTTGATATAATGGGCTTTTAGCTTGACTGTCTTAACTATAGACTTAGCAATTCTGCTCACAATACATTCATTAGAGCCCAGGAGAGAACAGGACAATCTGTAATTCAGATCCCAGTGTGCTGTTCTTTCAAGTGGGATGTTAAATATCTATGTCTAAACGGTTCTATGAAAGTGAAAAAGAGCATGAGCAATATCTTCAATAACTGGAACACCGCATTTATATATCCTCTCATATGGCATGTAATCTGTCCAACATATAACCTGCATGTGCCTAATCAACTGTCTTCTTTCATTTTTCTCTACCTCATCCCAATTTAAATTGTATATCATTTAGCTCTAGCTCACAAAGACATATTCCTTTTAATAAAATTTGTTAGTTCAAAAAGGTTATACCAGTTTTTTGATTTGGGGTAGTTGCAGTAAAGTACAGAGTGTTGGCTGGCAAGGACCAGGGGACAAGCTTTTCCTGCAGGGGTAGAATGTTCCATATTCCCCAAAACATAGCCAGGTTTTTAGGGCCTTATGAAAGACTAACAGGGTTGGGGTCAGTCTTTCATAAGGCCCTAAAAACCTGGTTATGTTCTCATGCCTGAGGTGCTGAATGTGTTAAGAGCCCCATTTTCTGCCTGTATTGCTAACTGCCCAATAATTTTGCTCCTATGTATATTTAATCTGGATGTTTTACTTTTTATTGTTTTTAATAGTATTTTTTTTTCAATTGTAAGCTATCCAATCATCGGCTGAGATGGATGGTTATGATTGATTGATTGATTGATTGACTGAATCAAAGTTCTCATCCTAGTAGTTTAAAATTCAAGATAATCACAATTACCATTTTACAGAGTGCTATTTCAAAACAAGTTCAAGGATTGGGGTTGTGACACTGGCACTATAGCCAAGTAAGAGGAATTTTTGTTGTTGCTGTTTTACTGAAGTAATACTTACTGAACTAATTTCATTATGTAAAAAGACAGAAGCACTGCATGGAAAGTCAGCCTGAAAGCTACCAGAGTCTGCTGATACTGTGGCTAAGGATGCTGTAAAAATAAAAGGAATAGGTTTAATTCTTCATTAATACCCTGAGTGCCGGTCTAAATCTCTGTATTAATGTTTTCTGCACAAATTCTTGAGGTGATAAAGGCACTTACCACGAGAAGAGAGGCACAGAGATCTTGCTGGCTGAAGGTGCTTACCAATCAGTCTCTTAGTTTCCATTTGTTAAAACACTTGGAGATGCCATGCTGGAAAATAAACAGCCCCAAAATATACACAGATGGGAAACCGGGTGATTACCCAAAGTGTACTAATTCAGGACTTCCCAACGCCATGTCCAGGACTGAAGTCCTGATCTAACACACACAAACACACGATACACANCTTTATATATTTTCCCAGCTTCGGACAGCTTAGGCAACAAAAACAGCTCCACACATGTTCCATGCGCATGCGTGGTCCCCTTTCTGGCACGGCCTCTGCGCTTCTCTGGGGCCATGGCGTTCGACCTTTTTGTCGGTCGACGGCCCCTTCTTCCTCCTCTCTTTTTTTTTTAGTTAGGCCTGCTTACCAGCACTCTGCGCTCTCAACCCGGGAGCAAGAGCAGCGCCGGCCGTTCCCGCGAACGCAAGGAGCGGTCNGTTCCCGCGAACGCAAGGAGCGGTCTTCGAGAGGGAACCGGACGGGACAGCCCGGCTAAGTGACGGCCCGAATGTTTGTGGCGGAGAAGCAGCTAACCGCCTCCTCGGCAGAGCCGCCAGTGTTCTAAAGGCGCGCGCAGGGAACCTGGCGGCAGCCGTTACTATCCATCATCGTCGTTGTCGTCATCATTATCACCATCGACCACAGACTCTTTTTATATATATATATATATATACAAACATTATGTTATTATATATATATTATATATATAGACCTGCTTACCAGCACTCTGATCTCTCACCCCTGGCTCTTTGCCTGTGGCTTCCCGACGTTAGTTTGCAGGCGCGCTCCTGTTGAGAATGGAAAGGCTTCTCCCGTTTCTTACCTTCGCTCTTTTTATATCCATTTATTTCGAAACATCTTAGGTTTCTTACTGCAGTTTGAAAGCGCGGAAAGGGGAATATAAAAATATTTAAAGGGTAACCGTTGAATAATTCGGCATTCGTTTAGTAAAACCTAAAAGTGTAGAGACTAACTTGCATGTTGTTCAAGCAAGTTGATTTCTGTAGCCTCAAATTTTAGGCTTCATTATTAACTTAAAAAAATATTAGGACTTCTCCTGTTTAACATTTTTTAAATTGAGTTATAAGATAAGATAAAAAATACAAAAGTTAATAGGAAAACCATGGAGGAAGGATTAGGAAAAAGAAAAAAGAAGCATTGACTTCCTACTGTCCGTTGCAGTAAAATAAGGCATTAACATCAAATCACAACTTATCGTTTTTTCATAATAATATAAACTAGCCATTTCTATGAGGATTGGTCAGTCTAATCGGTAAAATCCAAAATCAANATAATATAAACTAGCCATTTCTATGAGGATCAGTCAGTCTAATCGGTAAAATCCAAAATCAAAATTTCATTCTTTTCCACTTCAAGCACAAAGTTCAGAAGCAGACTCCATTATATTTTTTTCTTTAATCAAAATGGTCAAATCAAAGTGTCCTTTCATTTTTGTGCATACAATAGCCTTGCTGTAAAATCTAAAAGTAAAGACTTCTGGTTAACTTGCATGTTCTTCAAAAAGTTGATTCTGTTGCCTCAAACTTTAGGTTTCATTATTAACTTCTAAAAAGATAATATTAGGACTTTTAACATGGCAGTGAAGGCCGCTTTTTTTAACTTTCAGAAAAATGTGGGTTTTTTTTTTCTTTTTAGCCAAGACCTTTTCTTTTGGTAAATGAAGACGTGTAATTTTAGCATTAAACAACAGCATATTCTTTTAAAAAATCCTTGAATACAGGGGCAAGTTTTAAGAAAGATACAAATCCAGCTGAAAGGAGTGATGTAACTTATAAACTTGCCACTTGTGAATTGTTAGTCAGAATCAATGTTTTCTTTTGTTTAAGTTTCACATGTAATCATGTCTTTTATTGTTAGATCACTTGCTTTCTGATGTACCATATATACTTATTGTATGTATCATTTTCCATGTTGAATGAATTACTTTTCTATGATTTATTCCTTTTCCAGCGTCAATATCAGATGCTGTAATTAATAATTTAATAATTTTTAAATAATCAAAAGTTTACTGACACAAGACAAACATACAACATGCAAGCGTTGAATGCAGCCTGGGCCCATCTGCAGCATTTTTTGTAATCATGTACAAATAACTAACTTCTGCATGCCTAATTCTAGAATTCTCAATTCTAAAACTAAATTCCTAATAAAAATACTAATTTTATTCATTTATTATATTTTTATGCCGCCCATCTCCCCTATGTGACTGATTTTATAGGCTGATTTTTTTACTTTCTAATTGGCACATCTTATCTCTCTTGCTAGAAGCAAAATGGCTTCTTTTAATTTATTCCTTATCTGCCTACATGACCCTTTCACTTTTTCGTAATAGTAAAGCACTAATTTCTAAAATGGAATTGGTTTAACTTTCTAGTAATTACATTCTAACACCTCACAACAATCCTGTGAGGTGGGTCAGACTGAAAGAGAGTGACTGGCCCAAAGTCACCCAACCAACTTTCATGCCTAAGGGAAGGCTAACATTCAGTCTTCTGGTTTTCCCCAACGCCAAATTGTACCTTAATAATAATTTATTAAATTTGTATGCTTTCTGATTCTCAATGACTCTGGGGAGCTAACTACACTAAAAGGATTTATTTCTTTCACATTTTGAAATTACAGTTGGTACAAATTACAGTAGTCAAATCAGTGGTGGCTCTATGCTAATATTGCATTATAACACACATACAGGTAGTCCCCAATTTATGACTGTAATGCAGTCACCACGTGACCAACTTGATTTTACAACCTTTTTTTTCTTACAGTCATTAAGGGAATCCACTGTTAAGCAAACCTATTACTTGTAACTGGGCAGAGGTAAATGCTGTTTTTTGGCAAAAACAAATCAGTTACATGACCACAGGATGCTGGAAATTGCCATAAATGTGGTCCAGTTGTTAATTGCCTGAAATGTGATTATGTGACCATGGGGCTAGCCATTGGAACTTGAGAAACATATAAGTACTTTTCAGGGGGTCTGTCATAGCTTCAAATGATTGTTAAGTGACTGGTTGTAAGTCAAGGACTAACTATACTACAATCCCTGTACTAGTTATGTTAAGCTTCTGGATCCAATTCAAAACAGTGGTTTTAACCTCTATAAAGATCTCCATGTTGTGGCATCAGATTACCTTACTAGTTACTTTCTCCAATCCATCAAGGTCAGGGGTCCCCAAACTTGGCAACTTT
>AZIM01001797.1:138261-150940 GCA_000516915.1 Ophiophagus hannah | reverse complement strand
CTGCTTCCTAGCTAATCTAAATCTCCCGGCCCAGCAGAACAGCTGATGGTCGGAAAAAGGAAAAACAGCAACTTAGGAGGCAAGTTTGCTAGATAAGGAGTGGGCNCCCACCAAAATTTTCTCGCGGTCCACCAGTTGGCAACCACTGGACTACAGGATCAGCCTTGCACTTTCTAAAGCGAGTGGTTTGTGCAGAGGCATCAAGGTTTCCCCGAATGCTCACGCGCGCAGGTATGCACGCAAAAGCACAGACACCCTCCCCCCAACACATTTACGTGTCAATACATCCCCACATAGGTGTCTTTATCTACATGTGTGGATTTGGGAAGCTTCTCTATTCATCGATCGGCGCTTGGGAGACTCCAGCTGCCTTTCACCGCTTCTGCTCCCTCTCCGAGTAGCTTCCGTTGCAGTTGGCTGGCCACGATGCTAGGAGAAGGGGAAAGTGGGGGCCCTTTTCCTACCCCAGAGGACCGGATTGGGCGGGATGTAAAGGAAACTCACAAGCGGAATTGAAGATGTTAGGGGAAAGAGGTCACTTTGGTAGCTACGGGGCATTGGGAAGAGATTTCCCAGACCGAGACGGCGCACAGGTCTTTCCCCAATTGCTCTTTTTGCCACTGGGAGAAAACGCCTTCACCGGGGAAGGAATTTGCACCTGATCCGAGTTTCTGATAAGGAAGAGGGGTGGGTGGGGGAAAAAGGGATGGCCATGTTTGCTCGCTGGCTCAAAAAAGGGGGAGCCAAGAAGAGGTGAACCCCCTGGTTTGGAGAATTCCAGGGGTAAAGAGAGCAATGGCGGCTTTTCTGGTACTGTTCCAAAGAGCAGCATTACCCTAACCAAAAATTATCATTAGAGGATCTTGAAAATTTCCTTGCATCCAAATAGAGGAGACTAGATGAAGACACATTTCAGAAATTTGAGCAGAAATCTTCCAAATATCTATTTTACAGAAACAATCTCTGTAAATTACAGCATTTTAAAAAAATCAGGATAAAACGAAACATACATACATGCATATGCGTACACACACACACAATACATACATACCGGTACTTAAAAGTTCCAGTACTTAAATGTTCTTTGTTGATTTGAAGTACTTGCTGGCAAGTGCCTTGAGCAATATGAATTTCAGATACTAACTGATGAGACCAGAAACATTCATTTTCAATAATCATCTTTATTAGTATATTTTAAAAGGTACATGATAAACCTGAGCTACTGCTTTTGTACATTTAACATTATAGAAAGACAACTTCCATGTACATTTAGGATTTTTTTTGTGCTCCAAATTCTCAGCCAAGCATCACTTTGTCCTTTGTCACGGTTATTATATATATATATATAATCCTAGAAAATCCAGTTTAATCTACTTTCTTAATTTCCATTGTCTAAGGTCTACTGTAATCTAAAGCTCAGGGTATTCTCTCCAAATTTTTTTAAAAAACCCATATTCTGTAAAACTTCAAAGTTGGTCAGTGCGGTAACTGGTCCCCATATTCTATTTGTGAACAAGTCATGAAAAAAAATTATTTTTATTCTATCATTTAGCACTTGATTAGTTTTTAATACTGTACCAACCAGCTACACATTGATGGAATGAAAAGAACAACTTGTTTGCTCTATTTAATTTCTTATTAGCTGAGTTAAGCTATAAATATGTCCCTTTATAATGACTGGAGAGTTATTCTCCCATTATGGAAAATAAATGACCAATCTAAACAAACTAAGAGATAGCCCAACATCACTCTAAAATCACCTAAATGTATAAAACAAGTCATATCAAATGCTTCCCTTATTTAGACCCTGTAAAGGAACTCATACAAATAACCAGAGGGAAGTTTCAGAAATCCAATCATGGCTTTGGATGTTTAAAAAAAATACAAGAATTAAAAAAAAGAATATTCAAGTTGAATTGAAATTCAACCTGAAGAGGATAAATGAACTTTTTTTCCCTTTAGCTAGCCTACTAAAATACTGTATTTCTCAAATGGAAATCTGAAAGGATAGTATATCCCTAAGAAAAACTCCACTTCTTTGAAAATGATGCACACTCTTTAAGGTCACGCTGATCTTAGGTGAAAGTTAAACTAAGCAATTCAAGCAAAATGTTTATTGCTTAACATTCTAAAGCAAGTTGCTTTGACAGTTTTAAAAGTGTACATACAATGAGAAGCACTTGTAGAAACATCTATAAATATTTCTTGCTTTTACATATTCATCCCCAAATGGCACAAGCACATTTAATACTGAAAAAAAATACTATAAATTGAAATTGAATTCAGCAGTTCTTTTAAGACAGATGTACAATTGTGTAAACAAAGCTTTAGTATTCAGAGTTTGGGAATCTAGCAGCAAAACAAACTATTTGCATATAATGTAGTGCAATGAACATTTGTTCTTAAAAGGATCCCCAGCCTTAAAACTTTAGTAACAAAACAAGAAACATTTAATAGGAAAACTGTTTAAATTAACTCGGCTCCTATAACCACCAGATTCTCTAGAAAGCTCCATTTTCCAATAAGATACTATTAGAAGTCTATGCAAAACTGTGTTCTGGATAACTGACTTTTACAGCTCCCCAATAGCAAGCTCGAACCAAGCAGACTAAGCCAAAGAGGTAAGCAACAACCCATGAAACGTAAGTGGCATGAAATGTTCTAGCAAAATCCTGGGTACCAACCTTTAAAAAGAAACACATGGGGGAAAATATAGTTATGTAGAGTACTAAGCCTTGCAACAGTTTTTTATTTAACTGACAAATTATCAAAACCTGAGATTAAAACACCCTGATTTCTAACCGTTTCTGATAACAATTGACTTACATCCATTCGTTTACTGAGCCTTCAGAGTTACAATGGTCCTCGCACTTATAATTGTTGCAGCATCCCCATAACCATGTGATCAAAATTCATGTGCTTGGCAACCAGCATGTATTTATGATGGTTGCAATATCCTTGGGTCATGTGATCATCATTTGTACCTTCCTATCCAGCTTCTGACAAGCAGGGTCAATATGAGAAGCCAGATTCACTTAATGACCATCATAATTCACTTAACAGGCATGGCAAAAGGGTCATTAAATTGGGCATAATTCACTTGACAACTGCTTTGCTTAGCAACAGAAATTCTGGTCCCACTTGTAGTCATAATCCAGGGATTGCTTATATGCTGCTTTGCTTGAACTGATTTGAAAGATAGAACAATTTAATGTTTTAAAAAATCTGTATAAAACATGTAGTTCTGTTACAAATACTGTGTCGAATACTGAAGTACCATACTTCAGAAAGGCCATCTCTACAGGATCAGCTGGTCTTACAAAGGTGTTCTTAATTGCTGCATATAAACATACATCTTGATAAGAATATAAGAAATTTTCCATTAGATGCGTCAGGGAAATACCTGCTTTCATTTTTTTTTATTTCGAGTTTTCTAACAGGATTTTTTTTTCTCCTTCATTTTTTTCCAAAGAAACTTTGCTTTGCTGGAAACTTCTCCTACAAAACACTGTGATGGAATTGATGATGGAATTTGTAAATAAATGCAATTGGTGTGTGTGTATGTGTGTGTATGTACGTACATACAGTATATACATACATATTTGAGAATAGCTAGTATTTCTCATCAGAACCAAAAGCTAGGGAAGCTGGAAACCATATTCTTCTGTACAACACTTTTTTCTAGCAGAAATTAGCAAGGACAAATAGTGTTTGTACATGTAAAATACAGAATAAATTGTCTAAACTAACAAAAGTGTTTTGCAAAAACGGCTTTCTTCATAAATTACAACTTAATACCTAAATTAAAACTTCTTCCCTGATAAAAAGAAAAGCAAGACCTTTCTGAATAATGTGGAAGTAACACCCTCACTGCATGAAATTATTGCATGTAATTTCTGATGGGTGATAATTTTGTGCAAATTTGTCTTGTGGTGTTTGATCTATGTGGGAAACATAAGCCAGCCTAGTATGAAGGCCGCATCCTTCCCTATTTGGCAAATGCAGACATCATCAGGCCCATTAAAGATCTAGTTGGAGCACAGCCAAAAAGACAAAGGACAATTTCTATTTCATGTACAAATAATCTTCAAATTTATGATCCTTATGGAACTATTGATCAACCTGATTTTATAACTTTTTCATGGCTGTCATTAAACAAATCACAGACATTAAGAAAAACACCACAGTCCTAAAGGAAACCAGTGGTTCACTCACACATGGTTTTGCCAAAAAGTGACAGGTTGTAAATTGAGAATTACTTGTCATCTAGGTCATAAATTTGAATTTATAATCTGCAGGCAAAATCTTGTATTTTGACATTTTCTAGATTTTTAGAGGGCAGAACTGATTTGCGAGCTTTTGATAAGACACTAGTTGAAGAAGTACCATGTGTCTGATTCAATACTAAATACCAACACTAATGCTACTTACAGTTAATCCAACACCAATGAAGATAAATATCATTCCAATTGTAATATATGCACAGCACCGTCTTCGTGGGAGTGCACATCCAACAGAAGAACTGAAAAAACACAGTATTCCATAGCCAGAATTAAACATAGATTGATACAATGATTTTGAAAGTTCACTGAAGAAGGTACAAGATAAAAGAAAGTCACATCATGTTCTGGGACTAGTGTGAAAAACATTTCATTTCATAATTCTAATTGTTGGTTTAGTTACAGACATTCCAAAATATTTGCAGGAATCTATCATGTGATTATCCAAAAGCTCTAAGGCTGATTTCAACCAGAAAGACTCATGTGTCCAACTTGTGATTAGATTTCCCCCCTTAAATCTTGGTGGAATGTCTTTAAACTGATTGACTTAGGCAGTTTTACTTCCAATAACAAATGTTCTACTTTAAAGCAAAGAGAAAGTATTACTTGGTCAGAGTTAATTGAGGCCTTTAATCTGTTCCCTAAGGGCTCCCACTGTTGAAAAAGAAAGAATAAATGCTATTTCTATCACAAGGTAGTTTTAACTTCTTTAGAACTGCTATATTTTACACATTCAGTTTTATAGACAAATTTTGCTTTATTATCATTAACATCTGGACATATATATGATTCAAGCATTTTTATTGGATGATAAAACTTAGTTTGTATTATTTTTCTCAACTTTATATTCTGATTCTAAATATAACAAAGGCAGTAATATTTTCATTCTAAAATATATATGAAAGCAGGTATTTATAACTCAGATTTGAAGTATGGTATCTCATTCAAAGCTCACATGAAGAGTAGCCTCAACCTTATCTATGCTAGAGTGCAATTCTATGTAATAATTCATGGGCTTTGAACTTTTTAAAAAAGTGAAAATCCAGCCTACAATAAATTGTACGTGCATCACTCACTTTACCACAAGATGGATATCTAGATAGAGAATTAGATAGATAAGCTAACAGGAGAAAAACTAAATTATTTTACCATTTTCTTTGGAAGTAATTACTGTATATAAAGCACTTACAATCAAGAAAGTTTACAAGATTTTGACTTGAAATGTTAGAAATGAAAACATCAGTTGACAATGTAAACACTGTAAATGTTTTTTTTAAAAGATAGCATGCATCTATTGGGAACTAATATTTGGAATAAAATTGCATCCATAAATACTAGGGTTTATAGATGTATTTGTTGGAACTTACATTTTTTTACAATGTGGGCACTTTGCCAATGTGTTGAATCTCAGTTCCATCCACTGCAATAAAAAAACTGGGTTGAAAAAAATGCCAGCATGAAAAATACTTATTTTGCTTCACATTAAATGTCATGGGTATCACAGCAAAATAATTTACTTCTCATGACTTTTATTCCTTATTTTCTTTCGTCACTGCAATGCTCTGTTGTAGGCAATAGCCCCATACTTTGTGGTTTGCGATTTCTATGTAAAATAATGTCCCATGACTTGCTAGTTACAGACCTCAGCATATTATTCAAGAATTGTAGTACTTTTCGGTACTAATAATTGTAATATCACTGCATATTCCATGATTATGATTTTACCTACATATAAACATAGATGATAGACAGACAGACATGAAGGATACACACACACACACACACACACATAATTGATGTCCATAGAAAATAGTTTTTTTAAAATATATTTTTATTTCTAATTATAAACTATAGTTCTAACTATAAATTGACATCCACAAAATCATGGCATGATTAAGAAAATTAATTGTTCTTTCATTCAAATGGTCATCTAACAGCACTGTGTCATCTAGCTGTCATATATTACAGGTAGTCCTTGATTTACGACTGTAAGGGAGCCTGCCTAACACGGTCATAAGTTGAGACAATCAGGCCACCCATATGACCGTGATTTTACAATCTTTTTTGGTGGCAGTCGTTAAGTAAACCCTTTGTTTGCTATGGGCCAGTTTTTGACAAAATCCTGAAGCAAATGCAAAACCAAGAGTAAAATGCAGTCATGTGACCACAGGATGATGTAAGTAGCCAGTTGCTGAGCACCCAAAATGAAGTCACATGACTAAAAGGGGGAGCTTTGAATCCAGGCTGGAAGTCCACCTCACAACTTTGAACAGTTGCTAAGTGACCAGTTGTAAGCCTAGGACTACCTGTTCATCATCTTGTAATTGGGAGATTCAGGTTTCAGGTTTAGTCCCAGGTATCCGCACAAAGTACATATTCTATTAATTAGCAATAATTATTTCGTATCACATAATTATTATATTAATTACTTAGAACAAAAAAACTCTTAATGGTTTGGCCTAAAGCTTACATTTTATGCTTGTGAATGAACTTGTTATGGTAAATGAACTATGACAAAAGGTTAAAAAAACCTCAGACTAGTTTGAATATTCTATCCAATAAATTAATTTGACTCTTGTTGTTTCATCGTGACTGTACTTACTAGAAATGTATTTCCACAGTGTCCACACACTACTCTGGTGCCTTCTGGCTGAGCAGGTATTGCAGGCTGCGCTGGCTGCTCCTCTGGAATTAGCATTACTGGACTGAGATTAATGATGCGTCTACTGTCAGAAGTAAAGATGTCATACCATTTCAGAAAAAAAGAGAGAAAAAGACTCTTTCATCATCTACTATCCTTTCTACAAAGAAAACTCATCGGCTCCACTGTATTTGCCAAATTCCAGCACCAAACACAAAGACAGTTAGGTAAACTGGTATCAGTCCCTGTAAAACAGGGGTGTCAAACTCGATTTCATTGAAGGCTGCATCAGGATTGCGTTTGACATCGGAGAGGGGGAGGGGGCGTGGCCAGGGTGGGTATGGCCAGCTCGACAACACGTGGGCAGGGGTGCCTGTGGAACCCTGAGCACTCTGCCAGCGAAAATGGGCTCCCAAGCTCCATTTTTGGCTGCAATGGCCTGCAACTCTCTGCCAGCAAAAACGGACCTCCGTTTTCACTGGCAGAGGTACTGCGGACCGGTCCTTTGCTGTCTACAGGTCAGCCCCACGGGCCAGATCTAAGCATCGTGCAGGTTGACACCCCTGCGGTAAAGTAATCAAAGTTTTGAAACATAGGCCTGCCTTCAAATGAATTAGAAAATGCCATAAAAATTAAAAATCGTGCAAATACTGAAACCAAGGTAAATTAGGAACAGAGCATTCAAGTCTGTAAAGTCTGAAACATCTGGTGCAATGCAGGAATCCTAATTAAACCATCTCAGACAGTTGCTACATAGGCTCAGCTTGAACACATCTGGGCAGCTCTCATATTAATTATTTCCATTGTCAAACGGCCTGAGTTACTGAGAACTGAAACTTTATGTAACCTGGCTGCACTGCCTTGAAGTCTTAATCATCCACGTAAACTATCATCCTTATAATTCAAATAGCCAAAAGTAACTACGAAGAGTTCATTACTCTGATCCATGGTTTGTTGAAATAACTGTTTAAAGTAGTAATTGTATATTCTTTCTAGTAACTAGACCAGTTGACAGCCAACTTCACATCCAATTCTTGATAACTGATTAATAGAGAAGTCTCATTTTAGAAGTTAACAGAAGTTAAACAATTGAGCAGAAGAATTTAAAGTACCATCTAGAACAGGGGTGTCAAACTCGCGGCATTATGTTGTCATGTGACGTATCATGACTTTCCCCCCCTTTGCTAAAACAGGGGTGGGCATGACCAGCACATGAAGCATCTGGCCTGCGAGTTTGACACCCCTGATCTAGAAGATTTCAGTTTGGAACGGAATACTATTTCAAAAACCAAGGGTACTGTATTCAGATCCAAACTACTCCCAGCCCGAAACCAAACTCATGGTGATCTTAGTATACTTCAGCAAAATTACTATGAATTTTGAACTCATTGCATGTACGGCATTTTCTGAAATGGAGAAAATAAGGCCAATATCTTGATTGTATTTATAATTATTCACTGGAATGTAAACAATGTTTCAGTAGTATCTTTCTCAAAAGTTATAGATTGCTTTAGTTAAGATTGAGGGGGGGGAAACACCTGCATGATACCCGGTCCAGTTTTCTAAAACATCTAATTTCATAATTGTTATTCGTAGGATTCTTGATTGATTAGCTTTGCTGCAAACAATGTATTGCACCATTAGAAACTGATAATGAAACAATGAAAGGAGAGTGATCTCATTTGGTTTGGTATCAATTATAAGAAAGAATTTTATTAATTAAATGCGGGATTCACTTTTAATGCAATAAATAATGCTGGCACGTTTGTCCGTGTGTGTGCGTGCTTGTTCATTACACGTATTCCACTTTACAATCCTCTTCTACAGATTAAAGATAGTTAAATTGAACTTAGTGATCAATCTCCTTGATTAATCCACCTATCTCTGGATCAGTGAAACTGAAGGTGGATTAAACTCTTGGGCAAAGGGGATTAAAGCAAATATAAAGGGTTTCATCATTTAGGCCTAATCTAGCATTGAAGAAATAACTACAGCATTATTAATACGTAGTGTGTAGTTCTCAAGCTCATCCCATGTATACTAATGTAGTCCTTGACTTACAATGGTGCATTTAGAGACCGTTCAAAGTTACAACAGCCCTGAAAAAAATGACTCATGACCATTTTTCCCAGTTACAATTTTTGCAGCATCCCCATGATCGTGGGATCAAAATTCAGGCGCTTGGCAATTGGTTCATATTTATGATGGTTGCAGTGTGCCAAAGTCACATGATCATCTCTTGCAACCTTCTGACAAGCAAAGTCAATGGGAAAACCAGATTCACTTAACAAGAAGGTTACTAACTTATCAACTGCAGTGACTCACTTAACAACTATGGCAAGTAAGATCATAAAAACAGACAAACTCACTTAATGAATGTCTCACTTAACAATAGAAATGTTGGTCATAAGTCGAGGACTATCTGTAATTGCTGTTGAGGTAATAAATATCAATTACCAGATATTACCAACTTTCCTCCTCTTTTCGTATCCTTAAGTTGATGGGTTGATTAGTTATGATACCAAAGTATAAGAATGGAAATAAAAGTAATCCATCAGACTTTTCCCTAGTTTATTTCCCTGGTTTAACCATACACCTTTTCTTGGAAATTAGTCAGTTTAGTACTCAATTAGTCATACTCTTCTGCAGGTAGAGGATAATGTATAATGTGTTTGTGTGTATGTGTGTGTGTATGTGTGTATTTGTGTGTGTGTGTATTTTGTGTAAAAGCAGAAACATATTTTGGAATCAGACCTGGACAGCTTTTAATCTGATGGCATTTAGGATTTACAAACTTGACTTTTCCAGATCTTGGGGCAGGTTGGAAGAGGAGTGATTGTTTTAATGTTTTTGTTTTTGTATTGATACTATTATCCATATTTCCAATGTGTGGTTATTGTACCTCAGTTCTGTTTTAGAATTTGAGCTGCCTGCCCAGAATCATACTAATGTTCGGAAGTGCCAAAATAAAATAAAATAAAAAATTAAACACACATAAACAGTACAATATCAATTTAAATAATAAATTACTTTAAAAAATGTAAATCAACCTCATCAACAGATAATTGACTCTGTGTGTGTGTGAGAGAGAGGGGGGGGAGAGGGGGAGAGAGAGGAAGAGAGAGAGAGAGAGAGACTAATCAGCCTTAGCACCAATAATGCTACTTCAATCAACAGAAATATGAATTTTCTATGAAGGTATGAATACCATTATTATTGATCTCCTATCGCTCCTCTGATTAATCTATATTTGGTAATGGCACAAATAAATATTTATCTTTACATCTTTTTGACTTGCATAGGCTAATGTCACTGTTTATATGAAATAAAATGATGAAAACAACCAAAATCATATTAAGGACACACATTGAAAGTTTTTGTGGCTCTTACCAATTGGGTCTTGGACATCCTATTCTTCGTGATGTATCCTTACAGATAAGCAGACAGTTACATGGACATCTAACATACTTTTTCCCTGAAGGAGGGTTTTTGATTGGCTACACAACAAGAAAAATAAATCACATACATGTTGATTGTCAAAAAAAAATCTTACAATGATTAAAACAGAGCAACAGAAATGATTCAGCTTGAGTTAAAGGTGTTATAGCACAACATATTTTTCCTTTTAATTTAATACCAATTACTGGTACTGTGTTTAAAATTCAAAGTTACACACAGAAGTGTCAGTGGCTATTACTGTGTGTATTTATTAATAAAATGTCTTTCACAGTACTATATTCTCCTCTATCTTCCCTAGAGACTATAGAAGACTTTCTTTAACATATACCCAGGAATGATTATCATACAATTAAACAACACAATATATTATATAAACAGAGACAATGCCATAAATTGCAATTACTACAAACCAGAATCCTATTGTTGTTTACTTATTTAATTTTATAGATGAAGGTCTCAAGAACCAGAATAGCATAAAAATAATAGTTTTCTTAGTTATTAAAGATTCCCCAGAATCAAATTACATAAATGTCTTCAAGAAAAGAGTTCCATAATTTGGGCTAATTTTGAGAAATGCCCAAGCAGAATTCCAAGAATTGGTGAATTGGCTTTTGTCTTTAAACAAGCAAAATTGGCTGGGCAGACAATATTGGGAAAACATTGACCAGAAGTAGGGTGAATACAAAATGGGTAAACTGATGGCTATGTCAACAATCAGATGTAAATCCTTTCAAAATTCTAAACAACGTTACAAAGGAGTTTTATGCAAGAGTTAAGAAATGATAGTATGATTTGTTTTGGCTGTTAACATTCAAAAAATTATTGTGTGTTTCTATCTGGTTTCTATCAATCCTATCTGTTTATTATCATCTGTATCTTATTTTTTTTTTCCTAATGGGATTTATGTGTGATGTAATTATATCTTAGAACAATGTAATATAGCATAATAAAAATATTCACTGCAACCAAAAATCAAGGAAGATTCAAATGACATGTTTGCTGTTGACTTTCTAATGTTTTAAATTATTTTCTAATATTCCAATAATATAAGTCTTATTTGATAATTAACAGAATGGTATAAATGTTTTTGATACAATTATGATATGAAAAAGAAAACACTTGCAACAGAGGAAAAGTAGTTATTCTGCTAAAAGAAGTTTGAACAAACTATTTATGTGGATGTGTGTATGTACACACATATAGAAACACACACAGGGAGACTCAAAGGTTAACTAGTTATTTAGGCTAATTAGCTTAGAGCATAACAAATAAACACTGGATTAGAACAGGGCTACTTGCATTATTATTGGTCATACTATTTGCGATTTCTATCAGAAATGACTATCTGATTCACAGAACTTAAATTCTCATGCAGCAACTGAAGTTAATTATCACTCCTCTTCCTGAATCATACTGAAAACATTCTCTCTTCCCCAACCATTCTTTTTTATTTCTTTCCCCATGTTCCTCCAAATTCAGGTAGCATCTTCCCAAATGAAGAAAATTCCTCTTTTCCCTCAGCTAAACTCATCTATGTCAGCNAAGTTGTCATATTAGCACATCTGGGAAAAACTGAATCTTAGAGTTCCGGGTTTTCCTTTCCAAAAGAGAATTCAAAGATTCATCCCCTGCACCCATCAGTCCATCCCACGGCCCAATAAAATCTTCATCCCAACTGGAGACATTCCCTCCAGCCACTCCTCTCCAAGTGCAGGGCAACATGTCCTTGACTCTCTGAGAAAGAATGTTGTTATGTCTAATCTTCTACCCCACTATGAAATCCCTCTCCCAAATTCCCAAGCACTGAATGTGGCAGCCTTGAAGCTTCCAAGTAAAAAAAATGGCTTCCAAGTCTGACAATCTATAATATACAGAAGTTTGATGAAAACATGTCCTGTCTGCCCCTACCTTCTGCAAGGACCTGGTGAGTCCATTGTTCCGGCAATCTGGGGAGCCTCCTCTCATAATGACCAGAGAACACACCTACCATAATTAAAACCCCTTGCTCTCTCAGAAGATGGAACAGAAGAAGAGATGTAACTCAAGAGCTAATCAGATCACAAACATCAGAAGGGGGCTGGTGGAATCAGGGAGAAATGACAACAACACTACCTTGTTTTGTACATATGTTGTAATATATTCCACATCTATAGGAAAGCGGCAGAGCTTGTGGTACTACTTTTATGATGCAACAAAAATGCTAGATCTTTCAGACTAGTCTTACAAACATAGCTCCTATGAAATCAATGGAAAGCCAAACCTTGATTTATACCTTGAAAGAGGCGGTGGTGAGGCCTCT